>WWET01006112.1:5263-18859 GCA_011038615.1 Limnodynastes dumerilii
GGAGAGAAGGGATAGAGTGGAGGAGAGAAGGGATAGAGTGGAGGAGAGAAGGGATAGAGTGGAGGAGAGAAGGGATAGAGTGGAGGAGAGAAGGGATAGAGTGGAGGAGAGAAGGGATAGAGTGGAGGAGAGAAGGGATAGAGTGGAGGAGAGAAGGGATAGAGTGGAGGAGAGAAGGGATAGAGTGGAGGAGAGAAGGGATAGAGTGGAGGAGAGAAGGGATAGAGTGGAGGAGAGAAGGGATAGAGTGGAGGAGAGATGGGATCGAGTGGAGGAGCAGGTGCAGGGTAAGATAAGGAATCACTATTTTTTTATTATACCTTTTAGGGGTGCTGCGCTAATCTGTTGACGTTTTTTCTCTGCAATGATACCCTGATATTATGGGGTCCCTGTCTCACTGTTGAATTTGTTATGTCGGTGTAGTGACCAGCACTGAAGTGTGTTCATGTCTGTGTGTTTATATGTATGTGTAAGTGTTTACATATGTGTGTATTTTTGTGTATACCTGTGTGCATAAAATGAACAATTATGGCGCTTCTACTGTGCAAGCATAAAAATATAAAAATATCTGAAAAAAAACACTCATTTATAAATAAAATATATATATATATTGTCTATCATGTCCCCAATCCAAAGCTACGAAATGGAAAATTGTAGAAAAAAAGACTTTACAACAAAATAATCTCTTTCTCAGAAAAACAAAATCCGCAAATTTTTGGGATTCAGGACGCTTCCGAAAAAATACCAAATAATTAAATAAAAAATCCATATTTAAATACAATAAATTCAAAACCGCAAACTTTTAGGCAGCTGCTGGAAATGAGTTTACCATATAAAATAAATTATATCACTCAGTGCAGATTAAATCAAGTGAATACTGTCCGGTTATTATGAGAAAGATCTTGGGCTGTATTCAGAGATCCGTTTTTGATGAAAGTTCCGTGCTTATTTTTAGGATTGAATCAACTGCACATGCGTAATAACTTTTATACACCGTCAATGTAGAGGATAAGCGCGGAAATGCCTAAGGGACGGACTTGTGAATCAGGCGTGGAAAAATTTGCACCTAAATCCAACGGAAATATATGCAAGGATTAGCATAGAAATGGGCAGGGGAAGCATTTAGATGATTGAAAGTGGGCGCGTTTACAGTTATAGGGCCGCAAATATCCGCACAGAAGACACATAAGGTCGGAAGTGAGTGCGGTTAGTTAGGGCAAGTCAATGCAGGTCTAAGTCTATGTTCGTGTGGAGAAAGCAAGGGGAGTGACTGGATTTTGGTGGGTGTAACTTGCTCCGTCTTGCACCATCCGTGTGTATATTTGCGGCCCGATCGCAAGACGGATCTCTGAATATGGCCCCATGTCTTTATAGTAGAGATGAGCGCCAAACCCTGTGTTTTGGTTTTGGTTCTAAATTTTCAACTTGTTTTGGTTTTGTAGCGGTCATATATTAACCGTATCTTGTGCGCTTGCCTATCTTTTTTTTTCAGGAAAGGCCTTATTTTATGAGATAGACATCCATAATGCTTCTTGACATTTGTCAAAATGTTGCGGTGTTGCAAAGCAGAAATGCGCATCAGCGGTGGCCCCCCTCTAAATCTGCCACTTATGTAAGGGGGGATGAGGGCTCAGCTCACCCCTCATCTAAAACCAGCACTTAGGTTGGTAAGGGGAACAAGGGCCCAGCTCACCCTCCCTCTAAAACAGGCACTTAGCTAAGGGGAGATGAGGGTCCAGCTTGCCCTTCCCTCTAAAACAGGCACTTAGCTAAGGGGGATGAGGGTCCAGCTTGACCCTCTCTAAATCCGGCATTTAGCTTAGAAATGTCCACTAAGCTACCAGACAAATCTCCCAAAAATGACGGCACAAATATATCTTAAGTGGACTATTGTAAAGAGCAATACAACATAGAGCTGAATGTACAGCTTGTCACTGTAGTGTAATGACCAAACTTGAAATCCTTTAGCGCATGCTCAATGGATGGCAAGTCTGGCGTCATCATCCCCAGCAATTTAAGCAGCTATATCGTTTCTTAATTTTGTCGCAGTTAAAAACCTATATTTCTTCCTTGTGATCGGAGAGCTCTCCGCCGGCTGCTCCAGCCCCTGCTTCTCCTCCATGGCCACAATGCTCTAGACTGTGTGTCTTGTACATCCCGTATTGTTTCCTTTAAAAAATTTAGTGTTCAAAGTAGGCATGCACCGACCGAATACTACAGCTTGGAATCATTTCATTGAGCCCCAGTGTTTATTTTGTTCATTTTTGTAAAAATGGGAGGGACTGCTGGGGGTATCCATATTGCGCCAATACAGATGAAGTTCTTGGAGCGGCTCAAGACCATCTAACTCAAAAGCATTTTTAAGAATGTCTTATTAAATCAGGAAAGAAAGTGGTAGGTTTGAAGACAATGAGATACTATTTTATCTCCGCAGAAGTTGATGTAGATGTAAGATGCAATGATCACTTCACACTGTGGACGTGGACTGACGAAAGAAAGAAAGAAAGAAAGAAAGAAAGAAAGAAAGAAAGAAAGAAAGAAAGAAAGAAAGAAAGAAAGAAAAAAAGAAAGAAAGAAAGAAAGAAAGAAAGAAAGAAAGAAAGAAAGAAAGAAAGAAAGAAAGAAAGAAACATTATCCCACAAAATGATTTCCACGACAATGCAGCAATTTGAAAAGGCCCTTGAATGTGCAAATGTGAAAAAAGACTAGATAAATAAAGACAAGCAGAAACATGGCATGAAAATGTAGAAATGACACCACCCTTGGAGAGATTCACCGACGTCTGTGAAAAAGATATTAGGGGACTTGTTAACCAGGTACAATAATGACGACAATGTTGACGACATACATTTGCCCACTAAGCCAATAGACAGCAGTTTCAGTAAAGCAGATCATGATGCAGTGGTACAATTTGAAGCAGGAGAGACCCCTTGCAATATGAATTGGCAGGATGAGAAACATCAGATTTCAAAAATAACAACTAGTCACCCAAAGGAAAAAAAAATTTGTCACAAAGATGGAATTCGGGAACACACAAAATAGCGGTCATTTTAATTTCTATGAGTAGTTCCACCAGCACAACGGCAAGCCAGGTATTGCACTGTCTGTGAAAGTTCATATCCTGAGCCCTCCCACCACCCGTATGTCAGGCATGTACTGTCTGACAAACCAAGCACCTCGGAGACAGACAGGTAGACTGCCGTGGCCGAAGTGTCTGGTTCGTTCGGGCTCCCACCAAAGTGTACAATTAAGGTTTATTAGGAGAGAAATGAGGGCGGTAAAGAATGGAGAGAGAAAACGTGGTCTTTTTGGCACGGAGATCGAATTTGGGCTAACAGCGCTAAATATCCTCGAGGTTGAGTTGTCATCCTCCTCACTACTATCCTCATCGCTTTTATTGATATCATCACTGCATAATATTAACTCATCCCCACTAGATTCAGCGTTGACACTGTCAGATGGCCCTTTTTGACTAGTATGTTCATCAAAAAATGACGAGTAATCATCTTTATGAGCATCAATTTCTCAACGTTTTTGGGATTTAGACTTTGTCGCCTATCGCTCCCCAGGTCCACGGATGCACTAAATACTATTTCAGAGTATACACTGGAGGGTGGGAAGCTTAAGTAGTGTATTGCCAATATGTATGAGGGTGTCCACTTTAACTTTTTTTCCTCCCAGTATTGAAATGAACTTGAGCAAATTTTTGTAATGATCATTCATGTAATCATCCACCATTCTATTGCTGCCTACATTATCTGACTGACTCACGCTAGTGTTGTTAGTATAGGTGGGGAGGTCTTTTAAGCCCGACCAGATATCATAATCTGTGACTGTGGTGCGGTGTGTTGACTCCATCACCAGTGCTTGTGTGTGAAAATGACAACTGTTTCCTGGCAGCAGAGGTTCCTGGAGAAGCTGAAGGAGGAGACGTGTTATGTGCAACGTGATCTGACAAGTTGCTCACAAGTAGGTGTTTACATCTCCTAAGATCTGTGTCTTTAGGAAAAAATGACCTGACATAGCACTTACACCTAGGATCAATCATGGCTGCCAAAATATAGTGATCATTTCCATAATCTGGCAAACCCTAGTGTCCTGCCGAAGACAATTCACAACTTGATCGACAAGTCCAGCATATTTTCCTGATTCGCTTACCATAATCTCCTCCTTCAGAATCTCCAGCTTTGTCTCCATCAGCTTAATTAAGGGGATGACCTGACTTGATGCTGGCAGAATCTGAACTGACTTCATAGGTTGTAATTTCAAACGATTTTAATATCTTACATAACACAGAGATTATTCTCCAATGTGATGCAGTAAGGTAACATCCCTCTCTCCCTGTCTCCCTGTCTCCCTGTCATGGCTTAAGGTGCATACGTCTTAAGAGCTTGCAGTTGTTCCTTCAGTCACTGCAGCATATAGAGTGTGGAATTCCACCTAGTTACTACCTCTTGCTTTAGTTGGTGTAATGGCAAATGGAGCTTTTCTTGCAGCTCATGCAAAGTTCGGCAGGCAGAAGCCGAATGTCGGAAATGGCCAGTGATTTTACATGCCACAGAAAGCATCTCCTGCACTGATCTGTCATTTTTTAAGAAATGCTGCACCACCAAGTTGATTTTGTGCACAAAACAAGGTATGTGGTCAACTTTGCTGATTTGCAGTGCACGCAAAATGTTAGTTCCGCTATCTGAAACCACGAAGCCTGTGGACAGTTGTAGTGGGGTCAGCCAGTTTGCCAACACATCAGTTTATCCAGAATATTCATACCGGTATTCTTCATGAAAACGGTGATGTAAAGAGTAGCCTGGCTGTGAATGAGCTGGTGAATGCTGAGGGTGATTCCCCTACCCAGTGTGCTGTCACAGTCATGTAATCTTTTGTTTGACCAGTGCCGCTTGTCCACATATCTGTCGTTTTATGAATAGTCGGTATATTGGCATTTTAGAGACCACAAATCACTTTTCTTTTTACGTCATGGTATTGTTCTGGAATTGTTGTCCTGGAAAAGTAGAATCATGATGGAATTTGGTACCGTGGACACATGACCAAAACTAATCTTCTAAAACCGGGTGTATTAACTGGGACGTAAATCTTCTGTGATCATAGCTGTCATGGCTTCACTGATGCGCTTTGGTGAAAGCTGTCATACTTTGTTCCTCTTGCAAAAGCTTGTTCCACAGACAATTGTTGTTTGAGACGGATAGACTTCTTGGTCCCCTTCAGTGATGAGGATTCACTCGCAGCAGCAGTAGCACCAGCACCAAAAAGCAGCACCAGTTGTTTTGCTCACGGATTCCTCAAGGGAGTCGCATCGGCCGGGCAAATGCAATGCTGGACTACCCAGCGTCCCAAATGAGGATGTTGATGATGAAGGTGTTGCAGTTGGAGATTGGACATATTGGGGTTTATCCCTGTTACAAGCAGTAGTTGATGGACTGCCTGCTAAAAGTGATTTTGCTGAAGTTTTGGATAAACATTGAGTATGGACTCAAATGACGTAACAGGGAGGAGGTGCCTAAATGGTTGATGTCCTTGCCTCTACTGACTTTGATGCGACAACTGTAACAGATGCTTTGAGAACTGTTGTCAGGATTTGGATAATAATATTTACAGACAGAGGAGGTTGATTTTTTGGTTCATTGACCAGCCATAACAATGCGCTGCTCACGGGCAGAAATTGTTGACAGTGAAGTTTAACTTTCTTCGACATCCTCCACATAGTTATCCACTTGTTCTACAACACCTTCATCATCACCATGAGCATTAGCGTCAGATAATGAGCACCCTCGACTTGTGGCTGAATTTCTACAACAACTGCTGCATCCTCTATTTCAATATCAACGGCAAGAGCATCATTACTTTGACTAATGGTGCTCATCATAACGTTTACAGGGGGATCGCAAATGTAAGGAGACTTCTGTATATTTACTGTCGGAATCATAGGCAGATCTTGTGAACAACCTTTCACTCTCATTGATTTCTGAAACAGTGTAAGGCAACATTTTTGGGGGACATCCTTTTTTTTTCCCTTACAGATTTTCCAGATTTACTGTTGACAGATCCTTTCTGCCTTTCTTTGGAAATGGATTTTGCTGGGGAGGCACTAGCGCATGTAACAATAGCAGCACCAGAAACTGCAAATAACGGCCACAGTCTGAGCCTTTCCTTTCCATTACGTGTAGCGTATGGTATGTTGGCAATATGACATTTCTCTGCAATCACGTTTCCTATAGGACTTTCTGATGACATTTTACGTGCCGGGGATAACAAGTTAGCCCTTTGGAAGTGCCGTCGCTTTTGCTTTTCTCTTAAACGTGTTCTATTTTTCCTGGTCAAATCATTTTCTGAAGTACTAGGAGGACTAATAAATCGCCAGTAAAAAACACCACTTAGCAAATCCGCCAATTTTATTTAAAAAAAATAGCAGGAAAATCGCGGCAATGGCTGGCAATTCATAATCGCTGCAAAAAAAACGACCTTAGTAAATGAGGCCCATAGAATATGTAATATCAAATTGTTAAACTTCACGTTACATTTATCCCATTTAAAAAAAAACAGAGCAGACAAATAATTTTTTGTTTTTATATGTGACTGACCACTGTGCAAAACTTGGGCAATTGTTATGCTGCTTAATAGCCCACTACACAGAATATATATAATGTCTTTTCAAATATTAGTCAGTGTGTGTGTGTGTGTGTGTGTGTGTATGTGTGTGTGTGTGTGTGTGTGTGTGTGTATGTGTGTGTGTGTGTGGTATGTATGTTGTATGTGTGTGTATGTATGTATATATATATATACATATATATATATGTGTGTGTGTGGTGTGTGTGTGTGTGTGTATGTGTATGTATGTATGTGTGTGTGTGTGTGTGGCTCCGAGGTGACGTTTGAGTGCTTTATAAACCATCAAAGACACGGGAGAACTGTCTTCCTGAACAGCGCAGTCACAAAGCAGCTGAAAAATAACGTTTTATTGGATTTCAAGCTGAAAAATCCAAAACCGCGAGATCCGTCATTTCCGTCATAATGGCGTTTTGCCTCGATTTTTGAATCAGAAGTTGGCGTGAAGATCTGAACCATGGATCGCTGAGACTCAGAAACCCAAAGTTCGAAGTGTCGGATTTCACGGAATCCAAACCGCTCATCTCTACTTTGTAGTATCTATTTATTTAGCATAATTTTCTGTCTCATACAGACATTCATAAGTAGTAAATCGAACTCTAAAGCGCTCAACTCTAATGTAACAATGTCCAGTAATCCTGGGATAGGGACTCCTAGTTAGCCTCACACAAAAGTTCAATACAGTAGAGATCCAGGAAAGGAATCTTCAGGACGTTTAGGATAAAACTAAAAGAAAAAGAAACAAATAATGGTGCAGCACTCTCAGCTCAGATATGCAGTGCCCACGCTCCGGGTGGAGATCTACTCACCAAATAAGGGAGCTCCCAGTCTCCTCTGACAAGCGTGTGGTTAATAATCCCAGTCTGGTCCTCCAATATTGTCAAAGTATCTTTATTGCAAACAGTAGTTAAAAGTAACAAATAGAAATTTCAAAGTGGCAGATCAGGAGTGCTCACTGTCAATGCGGCTGGGGTTACAACCTGGAACAAATGATATGCTGGCTCAAATTCCAGATTAGATTAGATTAGGAGTCTATAAAAGACATAGACTGGGATGCAGTTTTGGAAGGAAAAAATACAGAAGAAAAGTGTTTGTCTTCAAAATGATGTTAGAAACATATACACATACGTTCATTCCTATAGAAAGCAAACAAAAAAGAATCAAGTCAAAACCAATGTGGCTAAATAAAAAGGTTAGGGATGAAATGAAAAAAAAGAAGCTGCATTTAAATTGTTTAAATCTGAAGGAACTGAGGAGTCCTTCCATAACTATAAGGAATGTAATAAGAAATGCAAAAAGGAAATCAGATTAGCAAAAATAGAGACTGAAAAACAAGTTGCAAAAGAAAGTAAGACAAACCCTAAAAAGTTTTTTAAGTATATAAATAGCAAAAGGATCAAAAAAGACAATATAGGACCCCTAAAAAGTGAGATGGGTGGATTGATAAATGATGAAAAGGAAAAAGCAGAGGTATTAAACACTTTCTTTCCTTCAGTGTATACTAGAGAGGAAGAAATGGTAGGAATAATACATAAAAATGGAAATCCAACCGTACCATCACATAATATTTGTTTTACAGAAGAAGAAGTCCAAAGGCGGTTGAAGAAAATTAAGATAAATAAAGCTCCTGGCCCTGATGGTATACATCCAAGGGTTCTAATGGAGCTACATTCAGAAATTGCTAGACTGTTGTTTTTAATTTTCATAGACTCAATTTCAACAGGCTATGTACCAAGGGATTGGCGCATAGCAGATGTAGTGCCATTGTTTAAAAAGGGAAATTATGATTCAGAGATATGTAACTAAATGCACTGATTATGATTCAGAGATATGTAACTAAATGCACTGATTATGATTCAGAGATATGTAACTAAATGCACTGATTATGATTCAGAGATATGTAACTAAATGCACTGATTATGATTCAGAGATATGTAACTAAATGCACTGATTATGATTCAGAGATATGTAACTAAATGCACTGATTATGATTCAGAGATATGTAACTAAATGCACTGATTATGATTCAGAGATATGTAACTAAATGCACTGATTATGATTCAGAGATATGTAACTAAATGCACTGATTATGATTCAGAGATATGTAACTAAATGCACTGATTATGATTCAGAGATATGTAACTAAATGCACTGATTATGATTCAGAGATATGTAACTAAATGCACTGATTATGATTCAGAGATATGTAACTAAATGCACTGATTATGATTCAGAGATATGTAACTAAATGCACTGATTATGATTCAGAGATATGTAACTAAATGCACTGATTATGATTCAGAGATATGTAACTAAATGCACTGATTATGATTCAGAGATATGTAACTAAATGCACTGATTATGATTCAGAGATATGTAACTAAATGCACTGATTATGATTCAGAGATATGTAACTAAATGCACTGATTATGATTCAGAGATATGTAACTAAATGCACTGATTATGATTCAGAGATATGTAACTAAATGCACTGATTATGATTCAGAGATATGTAACTAAATGCACTGATTATGATTCAGAGATATGTAACTAAATGCACTGATTATGATTCAGAGATATGTAACTAAATGCACTGATTATGATTCAGAGATATGTAACTAAATGCACTGATTATGATTCAGAGATATGTAACTAAATGCACTGATTATGATTCAGAGATATGTAACTAAATGCACTGATTATGATTCAGAGATATGTAACTAAATGCACTGATTATGATTCAGAGATATGTAACTAAATGCACTGATTATGATTCAGAGATATGTAACTAAATGCACTGATTATGATTCAGAGATATGTAACTAAATGCACTGATTATGATTCAGAGATATGTAACTAAATGCACTGATTATGATTCAGAGATATGTAACTAAATGCACTGATTATGATTCAGAGATATGTAACTAAATGCACTGATTATGATTCAGAGATATGTAACTAAATGCACTGATTATGATTCAGAGATATGTAACTAAATGCACTGATTATGATTCAGAGATATGTAACTAAATGCACTGATTATGATTCAGAGATATGTAACTAAATGCACTGATTATGATTCAGAGATATGTAACTAAATGCACTGATTATGATTCAGAGATATGTAACTAAATGCACTGATTATGATTCAGAGATATGTAACTAAATGCACTGATTATGATTCAGAGATATGTAACTAAATGCACTGATTATGATTCAGAGATATGTAACTAAATGCACTGATTATGATTCAGAGATATGTAACTAAATGCACTGATTATGATTCAGAGATATGTAACTAAATGCACTGATTATGATTCAGAGATATGTAACTAAATGCACTGATTATGATTCAGAGATATGTAACTAAATGCACTGATTATGATTCAGAGATATGTAACTAAATGCACTGATTATGATTCAGAGATATGTAACTAAATGCACTGATTATGATTCAGAGATATGTAACTAAATGCACTGATTATGATTCAGAGATATGTAACTAAATGCACTGATTATGATTCAGAGATATGTAACTAAATGCACTGATTATGATTCAGAGATATGTAACTAAATGCACTGATTATGATTCAGAGATATGTAACTAAATGCACTGATTATGATTCAGAGATATGTAACTAAATGCACTGATTATGATTCAGAGATATGTAACTAAATGCACTGATTATGATTCAGAGATATGTAACTAAATGCACTGATTATGATTCAGAGATATGTAACTAAATGCACTGATTATGATTCAGAGATATGTAACTAAATGCACTGATTATGATTCAGAGATATGTAACTAAATGCACTGATTATGATTCAGAGATATGTAACTAAATGCACTGATTATGATTCAGAGATATGTAACTAAATGCACTGATTATGATTCAGAGATATGTAACTAAATGCACTGATTATGATTCAGAGATATGTAACTAAATGCACTGATTATGATTCAGAGATATGTAACTAAATGCACTGATTATGATTCAGAGATATGTAACTAAATGCACTGATTATGATTCAGAGATATGTAACTAAATGCACTGATTATGATTCAGAGATATGTAACTAAATGCACTGATTATGATTCAGAGATATGTAACTAAATGCACTGATTATGATTCAGAGATATGTAACTAAATGCACTGATTATGATTCAGAGATATGTAACTAAATGCACTGATTATGATTCAGAGATATGTAACTAAATGCACTGATTATGATTCAGAGATATGTAACTAAATGCACTGATTATGATTCAGAGATATGTAACTAAATGCACTGATTATGATTCAGAGATATGTAACTAAATGCACTGATTATGATTCAGAGATATGTAACTAAATGCACTGATTATGATTCAGAGATATGTAACTAAATGCACTGATTATGATTCAGAGATATGTAACTAAATGCACTGATTATGATTCAGAGATATGTAACTAAATGCACTGATTATGATTCAGAGATATGTAACTAAATGCACTGATTATGATTCAGAGATATGTAACTAAATGCACTGATTATGATTCAGAGATATGTAACTAAATGCACTGATTATGATTCAGAGATATGTAACTAAATGCACTGATTATGATTCAGAGATATGTAACTAAATGCACTGATTATGATTCAGAGATATGTAACTAAATGCACTGATTATGATTCAGAGATATGTAACTAAATGCACTGATTATGATTCAGAGATATGTAACTAAATGCACTGATTATGATTCAGAGATATGTAACTAAATGCACTGATTATGATTCAGAGATATGTAACTAAATGCACTGATTATGATTCAGAGATATGTAACTAAATGCACTGATTATGATTCAGAGATATGTAACTAAATGCACTGATTATGATTCAGAGATATGTAACTAAATGCACTGATTATGATTCAGAGATATGTAACTAAATGCACTGATTATGATTCAGAGATATGTAACTAAATGCACTGATTATGATTCAGAGATATGTAACTAAATGCACTGATTATGATTCAGAGATACGTAACTAAATGCACTGATTATGATTCAGAGATATGTAACTAAACGCACTGATTATGATTCAGAGATATGTAACTAAATGCTCTGATTATGATTCAGAGATATGTAACTAAATGCTCTGATTATGATTCAGAGATATGTAACTAAATGCTCTGATTATGATTCAGAGATATGTAACTAAACATACTGATTATGATTCAAAGATATGTAGCTAAATGCTCTGATTATGATTTGGAATAGTAAAGTTTTTTTTTCTAAAAGTAGCACATACTCTTATTAACATATGCAACCCAAAGTAACCATTAAATATACAACATGAAATAGGAGTAATCATGACATACTTTACAATACACATAAACACATACTGCATGAAGTTATAAATACAATGATCCGCTTCATACGGAGACTTTCATAAAACATAAAAAATAAACATTAAAAAAGATAAACAACACAAACAACCAACAGAAATTCAAAGAAGACAAATAATAATGAGTCCCATAGGACGCACTCCTTCCAATATTTCTGGAAAAGTATTCAATATAAAACTATAATTTTTATTTAAACATCTTAAAAAAGGCAAAATATAAAAGGGGGGAAGTGAGAGGATTAAGGAAGGTAATTTAAAATGATAGACAAACTAGCTGCACCAAACCTTAATTATTTAAATAAAGCCAATGTTAAGCAGCAATATCTAAGTCATATAAGATCTTGTATTAAGTAGGGCTAATGGATATACATTGATCAAATAGATCTGGTATTATGATTGCAGCATAACAAAGAATAAACAAGGTAATACTGTTTGAAGTTATAATTAGTTTCAATTAATATGTGAATAAATCCTATTTGGTAATCATATAAGAAGTGATTATAAATTATAACAGATATAATGCCAGGCAAAAATGGAAGGTGCTATCTCTTCCCATAAATGCCCAAAAAATAGCCTTCATATAATAAGTCCGGCTAAATGTTAAGGAGTGTAATTTACTGAGGTCCTAAATTTAAATAATTAAGGTTTGGTGCAGCTAGTTTGTCTATCATTGTAAATCACCTTCCTTAATCCTATCACTATCACCCTTTTATATTTCGTGTTTTTTAAGATGTTTAAATAAAAAATATAGTTTTATATTGAATACTTTTCCAGAAATTTTGGAAGGAGTGCGTCCTATGGGACCCATTTTTCTTGGTCCTCTTTGAATTTCTGTAAATTGCCATGGATCCGGATAGCACCCAGGGATTATATTACGTACAAAACGAATAAGATATTTGGGCCGTATGCAGAGCGCCGGCCACATTGCATGTGCGGCCGGAATTTTCCGATATGTTCTACTTGTTGCTACGTAGATTGCGTATACGCGGTCTTTAACCTCTGCATACGGCCCTTTATTCCTAACTTCTGTCTCACAAACACAAACAACCAATACGGTTATATATAAGTAAATGTAAAGGTATTTGTTCTCAGAATATAATGTAATTGAATAAAAAAAAAAAATCCTTCAAAAACTGTAACAAAATAATGGCCCGTTTACAAGATTACAGTCTTGCACAAAATGTGAAATCAGCACAGGATGAAATAAAGTCATTATTTGTTTCATGTAAAAACACACATCCATTGATTATAAACACACATCCATTGATTATAAACACGCATCCATTGAATATAAACACGCATCCATTGATTATACACACATCCATTGATTATAAACACATGCATTGATTATAAACACACATCCATTGATTATAAACACATGCATTGATTATAAACACACTTCATTGATTATAAACACACATCCATTGATTATAAACACGTATCCATTGATTATAAACATGCATCCATTGATTATAAACACACATCCATTGATTATAAACACACATCCATTGATTATAAAGACATCCATTGATTATAAACACACACATATTGATTATAAACACACATCTCTTGATTATAA
>WWET01006112.1:33509-45226 GCA_011038615.1 Limnodynastes dumerilii
TTATTATTTTTTTCTTAAATATATTTTTCTATATGGCGCAGTTCACCATCTTTGAGAATAGAGGCTCCAGAAGGAGTAATTTTGGTAATAGATTTGATGGTGATGAAATATTACTAGAAATGCCTCCCCCTGCAGAAGTTAAGAATGATTTTATTGATGTGTTTAAAAAAATTACCCGCTTGGAGGACCTTTTGATGTTGGAAATAAGGGATTAGTGTGATGGTATCTCGGTACAAAAATACTTGGATAAAAAAATTATTCCCAGGGGGCTTAGGGTCTATAAGGCATTGGCGTTTAATGATGATCCTGCCCTCAGCCAAGCATGGATACATGCATTAACATCTTGCTCGAATACCCTCCTTAGACTCTTGATTCAATATAGGGACAATAAAGTCCAAAAAACTATACAAGAAATCGAGGGCCTGAAGATGGAATTGGAGCAATTTTGTACGGAGCCTAAAATATGTAAATAGTTGGAGAAAACTGGCAAAAAAAATTGTGAATATGAGAATACGGTGATGGAGGGTAAACTAGACAAATTCAAAAGAGATCTAAACGATTATAGGACTGGACAGATTTACAACCGACCTAAGAACCTAGTTAGGAGGTGGAATAACAACCCGAGTAATGGGAACCCCTTTAATAAACAACAAAAAGTATATGGGAAACAAGGGAACAGGAAAAATTTGGAGATATATGATGGGAGAAAGGAGAGTGCATACAATAGGGCAGCTCTACACACACAGGAGACAACAGTCGCGGGCTCAACTTCACAACAGAATCCCCCCATACATGAAACTAGGATGAGTAGTACTCCTCAACCAAATCCTTCTACTCAAGAAGATAGATTAGGTGCAAAGAGGAAATATTCCGGGATTGATTCTTTTTTCACCAGGGGCCAAAAGAGGGACCTTTCCCCTCCGAAATGTTTACATCCGAACCCCTACGAACCCTTGTTTCTGAACGTCCCAAAAAGACTAAAAGAAACAGAGGCTCCAGAGGTGGCAAAAGGAATAGACCTGGATGCGTCAATTACAAGGGGATTAGGCCCTTAGAAAGGAACTCTAATTCTATCCCAAATACTGTAAATAACGCTAAATATGAAAATAGTGTCATTAATTTGTCAAAGAAACCACTTACACTAGCACAAAACTCTATCTTACGTAAAGGTCTCACATTCTCTCCAGATACGAATCCTAATCTTTTTGACCTGTTCATGGAGTTGAACAGATATGTACGCACTCCATGTCGGAAAAAACATTTCAATACCCAAAAAATGTAAAAGTATGATCCACATTTGAATAATATTATTTTGGATATGGATGAAAGGGAATGTCTGGAATACCTTGAAAGCCTTAGACTTGAAAGTGTAGACGAGTATCAGGATACCACTACAGTTTTTGACATTAATGTCCACCTCCTAACCATAGACAGATGAACACATTTTTTCCCTTAAATCAAAAAAGTGCAGCAATTCAAGCTTTTTACAAGAATACTATGAATGATTTTAGGAGAATTTGTTTAGCGTCAGACTCTAAGAGCCTCAGATGTAGTAACCTCTCTAAACAGGAATTTAAGGAATTGAAGAACCTCAGAAAGATCAATCTAGAATAATCCAAGCAGCGGATAAAGGAGGAAGTGTGGTGGTCCTGGACAGCCAGGACTACCACACGGAATCCTATAGACAACTCAGAGATTAATCCTTTTACAGACGGTTATCAGCCGACCCCAGAGCTACCTTTACTAAGGAGCTACGGAGCATTCTAGATTGGGCCATGGTGGAGGGGGTTATTACCAAGGAAATTCACCGTTTTTTGTTTTTACCACACCCCGTCACACCCATTTTTTATTACTTACCAAAGGTACACAAGTCCCTCACAGCACCACCGGGACGTCCTATTATTTCAGGTATAGGGTCACTCACGTCTAATTTATCGGCTTTTGTTGACACTTTTTTACAAAAACACGTTGTCACATTAAGAACACATATTAAGGACACGACGCACTTTCTCAACTTCATCCAGGATATTAAATGGGAGCCCACATTTGCTTTCCTCACTTTAGATGTCACTGCACTTTACACTCATATACCACATTTAAAGGGAGTAGAGGGGGTAGATTACTTTCTCTCACGTGATGCGGATATAGATGATAATTTAAAAAAACTTTTTTCTAGAGGCTATTCACTTTATTTTAACACGTAATTACTTTTTATATGGTGATGATTTTTATTTACAGACAGTCGGTACCACAATGGGCAGCAGGTTTGGTGGCCTCCAGTTCGTTCTCAGATCTTGACCCACGGAGGGCTTTGTTCCTTCTCCCTGGACCACGGTAACAGACGTTTACTTTGGGCAGTGAGTATACTTACGCTGTCCAACTGCTTTCAATACACGGCTCCCTCTGCATACTTAGGAGCCTTCTTGTAGAGTATTTACCGAGGTATTTGGCTACTCAGTTGCCGTTTGAACTTTCATTTAGAGAGACATTGAGTTTCTCCTCACTGGTGTTAAGAGACGCATACTTACCTGCTCCACGCGCCTGCTCTGGTCCCCTCGGTGCGGCTGGCGCGGCTTCCGGCGCTCTCCTGGCTCTGTGCGTGCGCCCGCCGTCCTGCAGTATAGTTGCGTCCCTGTTGCTAGGGACGCTTATGCTGGGCTCCCTGCGGCTCCCGGCCAGCGGCGGCGGCGTAGAGGGTTAAGGTTAGGCTAAAAAAAGGGGGAAGGTTAGAGTTAGGCTGCAGGAGTTGGAGGCTTAAGGTTAGGATTAGGGTAAGGCTGCGGGAGATGGAGGGTAAGGGTAAGGCTACGGAACATAGAGGGTTAAGGTTTTGGTAATAGAAGGCAGCATAAAATATCCCATTTTATTAAATATGTGATATTCCTAGACCCATAATACATACCCCTATATTATACTATGTGCTAATCAAAGACCCATAATTTATCCCATTATAGTATGTGCCATTCACAGACCCATTATATATAGTATAGTATAATGGGAGTATAGTATAATATATGGGATTCATCCTTGGTGGGGTTCCCTCAGTTCCTTCAGTGTTGTAAGTAATGCCAAAACCCTTTTTAAATCAAACGCAGTTAACCCTGTACCAGCACCCGCTAAGTCACACCCCTTTTTCGAGTTTTTCATTTTCTGTTTCTTTGAAATATTCATTGTGGGGGTGTTTTTACACTACCAGAAACCCCCCCGGGGACCAGCACTGGAAGGGGAAGGGGAAGATGAGGATTATGGTAAGGGTTGGGGTTAGGGGAATATCTTACCTGTTGCCAGTGCAGCATTTACATTCACACTTAAGAGTGAGTTAGGTATGGACAGAACCGCACCTAACTCACTCGTACTGCCTCTAACCCATCATCCCTCTTTTAGGTACCTTATGGCACTTAAGAGTGCCATAGGGCTACCTTATCCTGTTAAGAGACGCATACTTACCTGCTCCACGCGCCTGCTCTGGTCCCCTCGGTGCGGCTGGCGCGGCTTCCGGTGCTCTTCTGGCTCTGTGCGTGCGCCCGCTGTCCTGCAGTATAGTCGCGTCCCTGTTGCTAGGGACGCTTATTCTGGTATCCCTGCGGCTCGCGGCTAGCGTCGGAGCGTTGCTTAGCAACTCCACGCTAGCCTATCTGAGCCTTGGCGCGTTCCCCTAGCCCTGCCATTGGCCAGCACTGGTTTAAAGGGCAGCTCTGCCTCTTTGCCAGTGCTGGTTATAGTTCTGCCCTGCAGCCCTGTGATCAGCTCTCCTGTGTGCCTAGTTCTAGCCCTGTGCTGCTCTAGTGAAGTGGTTGTTGAGAGTCCTCCTTTCCTGCCCAGTATCCTTGCCTCACCTACCTACCTGTTACCTACCTCTTCGGGCCTCCCATCTTGCTTGTACCTACCCATCTGATTTGCCCATACCTACCTGCGTGCCTGTGTTTGTGATCCCGCAAGGGATCATTCTGTGTGTCTGAAGGTTAAAAGCCCCAGTGCGTCCCGTCAGTCCCGTCTACCTTCTCAGTCCTCAGTCTATTGTTATCTGTTAATCGTTGTCAGTCCTGGTCAGTCCTTTCTGCCCAGTCCCGCCTCCCGCTTTACTTGTCATCTGTTACTATTGTCCACAGTCGGGCGTTTTCTACTTACCTTTCCACGAGTTCAAGTTCAACAGGGGACGACCACGCCGTCAGGGGTTACCCAGCCCATCCCCACCTTCAGGGGCTCTGGTGAAGACCCCCTGATTGGTAAAGACTCCGACCCCAGGAAGCTTGCTCGTTCACCCTTTGGGTTCCTTCTGGTGTCACTCCGGTTCCATACGGGTAAGCCCGGAGTACTAACTCGATTCTTGTGGGACCACTCCGGTACTCCTAAGGTAATTCCGGAGTGTCCTTACAACTGGATTATTACTTTATAACCCTCATCAAATCTGAGTTACAGCCTTGAAATAAGTCCTCTACCTCTGTTATTAGGAGGAAGATTTCATCATCTTGTCTAAGATATTACGATTTTATGTTGTAATCCTCTGGTACCTGCTCTCCCACTGCAGTTGGAACTTTTATATTTGGAAGTGGACTACCCCGCCATTTACTGTCCTTATACTTGCTTGGTTTACTGGCATATTACAGCTGTGCACAATTTTATGGTTTTTATTGTTTTGTTTAGTGTGTTTTTATGGTTGATTATTATTAAACATCCAATTAATTTTACCACTGCTCTGTAATAAGTGTTTTTTACTATCCTCAATACTGGTGAATTATACCAAACATTATTGTATTTAGCACTGTGGTTTAAAGTTTTTTTTTGCCTTCCTTTGACCCACCCAAAATAAAAATTATATCATCAATATAACGATACCAGGTGACCAAGCACGACCATCCTTTTGGGACTATTTCTAACTCCCATAATGCCATAAATAAATTAGCATAACAAGGGTGAACCTGGTCCCCATGGCTGTCCCCTGGATATGAAGATAAAAATTACTATTAAAACTAAAATAATTGTTATTTAAAATAAACAAAATACTTTCCATTATTAACCCCTTAATATCTAACTTAAAATCCATAAACTCCCATAAATATCTTACTGCCTCTATACTTCTTTGATGATCAATAATTGTGCATAGGAAGACACATCAGCTGTAACCAATATATATTCCTCCTTCCATTCAATTTCATTAAGATTATTTAAAATATCCATAGTATATTTAATGTAGAAAAGTACATGCTTCATTAGAGGCTGTAAATATACATCTATAGGTGGGTAAATCGGATCCTTATGCATTTTAGGGAGCACATACAATACTGGAATAGAGGGTTCTTTAACTAGTAAAAACTCCTTTTATTTTTCTGTAATGACCCTTTTTCTCAAATTCAGCTATCATATGATTCAGAGCTTTAGCCAACCTAAGGGTGGGGTCACCTTTTAACTTCTTATATGTGTCAGTATCTTTCAACTATCTTTCTATTTCTCTTTTATATTGGTCTGTATCTAAAATGGCGATACCCCCCCTCCCCCTATCTGCTGGTTTAATTATGATGGATTCATTATCTTTTAATTTATTTATTGCCAATCTTTCTTCCATCGTAACATTTTGAACCAACCAGGGAAGAAGGTGTTGGGCCCTGGGAAAAAATATTGTGGGGAATTAAAGGAATAAAGGGATTATTTAAATTTGAGGGGAGTGAATGAGTAACAAAGAAGTGACTTATTGCAAAAAACATACAAGAATGCGAGTGGTATAGGGAGACGGCATCTTGGCGATACATGCAAGCGCTCATCAATCAAGGACACCTGTGTGGAACTTCCTGTGAAGAGATAAAAGACCGGACACTATCCTCCTGGAGAATAACACTTGAGAAAGGGCTCCCCACCCGAAACGCGTAGTGTGGATCCAGGATATATCGCTGACCTAATTTCCAGTATTCCCGAACTGAGACTGTGGACATCGTTGGTGTTTCCCAGGACCTTCAAACACCACCTCCGGGTCTCACATTGGCTGCAGCTTTATTTTGAACATTTTGAGGAAAGTGAACTGCTAATTAACTGTTATTTTGTTGCTATTTTATTGCCTTACTTCTTATGGTACATTAAATTGATTCTTTTTATCTATCTATCTATTTATTCATGTTTCCTCTTAAGGATTAAGGATTAAGGAAGAACATTTTATTTATACCAGGACTTATGTGATCTCCCTATCTATATTTACCACTTTTAATTCATTAGAATGGACTTTAATAGTTGTGACATTTGGTTTATAAATGTTTATGTACATATATTAATCTCCAAGTTTTGTATTTCATTATATGATGTTAGGTTAGTAAGGTTAGGTCTAGTATTTACCTGCACCAATATACAAATTTTTTTTTTATTTTCCAATGATTTCTGCACATTATTCACAAAACAAATAGAGGGGAAGAGATCACTCTCACACTGCAAGAATACCGGTATAAAGGAGGCAATTACACGTCCTGTCACTGAGGAGCAGGTCTTAACAGAACTCTCAAAAATCTACACATCAAGAGATGAAACAGTACTGGAAAAGCCATGACCTGAACAATGCAGCCAGTCCCTAATAACTGATTCCAGAGGATGGGAAAATATTATTATTATTATTATTATTATTATTATTATTATGTGTAAATCGCTTTCCCGGTCTGGTCTATGGTTACCGTTTCTTTGTCACATTCTGTGTAAATCGCTTTCCCGGTCTGGTCTATGGTTACCGTTTCTTTGTCACATTCTGTGTAAATCGCTTTCCCGGTCTGGTCTATGGTTACCGTTTCTTTGTCACATTCTGTGTAAATCGCTTTCCCGGTCTGGTCTATGGTTACCGTTTCTTTGTCACATTCTGTGTAAATCGCTTTCCCGGTCTGGTCTATGGTTACCGTTTCTTTGTCACATTCTGTGTAAATCGCTTTCCCGGTCTGGTCTATGGTTACCGTTTCTTTGTCACATTCTGTGTAAATCGCTTTCCCGGTCTGGTCTATGGTTACCGTTTCTTTGTCACATTCTGTGTAAATCGCTTTCCCGGTCTGGTCTATGGTTACCGTTTCTTTGTCACATTCTGTGTAAATCGCTTTCCCGGTCTGGTCTATGGTTACCGTTTCTTTGTCACATTCTGTGTAAATCGCTTTCCCGGTCTGGTCTATGGTTACCGTTTCTTTGTCACATTCTGTGTAAATCGCTTTCCCGGTCTGGTCTATGGTTACCGTTTCTTTGTCACATTCTGTGTAAATCGCTTTCCCGGTCTGGTCTATGGTTACCGTTTCTTTGTCACATTCTGTGTAAATCGCTTTCCCGGTCTGGTCTATGGTTACCGTTTCTTTGTCACATTCTGTGTAAATCGCTTTCCCGGTCTGGTCTATGGTTACCGTTTCTTTGTCACATTCTGTGTAAATCGCTTTCCCGGTCTGGTCTATGGTTACCGTTTCTTTGTCACATTCTGTGTAAATCGCTTTCCCGGTCTGGTCTATGGTTACCGTTTCTTTGTCACATTCTGTGTAAATCGCTTTCCCGGTCTGGTCTATGGTTACCGTTTCTTTGTCACATTCTGTGTAAATCGCTTTCCCGGTCTGGTCTATGGTTACCGTTTCTTTGTCACATTCTGTGTAAATCGCTTTCCCGGTCTGGTCTATGGTTACCGTTTCTTTGTCACATTCTGTGTAAATCGCTTTCCCGGTCTGGTCTATGGTTACCGTTTCTTTGTCACATTCTGTGTAAATCGCTTTCCCGGTCTGGTCTATGGTTACCGTTTCGTTGTCACATTCTGTGTAAATCGCTTTCCCGGTCTGGTCTATGGTTACCGTTTCGTTGTCACATTCTGTGTAAATCGCTTTCCCGGTCTGGTCTATGGTTACTGTTTCTTTGGAAACACATAATAAAATTCTGAAGGAAATAATAACATTCAGGAAACCAGCAATAAAATCCCGCACATAAATAGAGGTATTAAGACATTCCTGGAACATGGGATATTACCATAATGTCCAGAGCAACATGCGATAATCCTGATTATATTACAGGGGAAGAAATAACATCTAATACACCAAGCCGAGAATCCGCCTGATGCCATCTTATTATTAGGTCAGTTATCATGAATGGTGCAAACAGCAGATGAATGACTTAAGACCATAGAGTAAATCTGGGGAGTCCGGGGCTTGTGTCCTGAGGGGTGTTGAGAGGGAATGGAGGAGGGACCTCGTCATTGTACAGTAAGGGCGTGGCCAAGGGAAGTGCACCCAATCAGCTGTCAGATCACAGACATAACAAAGGTGACTTTACGTTAGAATAATTTGCAACCTCTGCAGGTCTGCGTCAGGGGCTCAGTCACAAGATCATTTAGTAGCCATCAGATGAATTGTTCAGCAACACACATAAAACTGATCTGGAATCGCTGCTGGTGTATTGTGCGCTGTGTATTGTGCGTTGTGTATTGTGCGTTGTGTATTGTGCGTTGTGTATTGTGTTCTGTGTATTGTGCACTGTGTATTGTGCATTGTGTATTGTGTGCTGTCTATTGTGCGCTGTGTATTGTGCGCTGTGTATTGTGTGCTGTGCATTGTGTGCTGTGTATAGTGCGCTGCGTATTGTGCTCTGTGTATTGTGCGCTGTGTATTATTCGTTGTGTATTGTGTTCTGTGTATTGTGTTTTGAGTTCTGTGTGTTGTGCGCTGTGCATTGTGCGCTGTGTATTATGCGTTGTGTATTGTGTTTCCTTGTACTGGTGTCAGTGTGTGACCCTCTCACACACAATACACGGCCTGGCACTTGCAGAGTGTATGTGGAGACGGAGCAGAGAGATCTTTCTGCTCAGTGCTGTACACTCTGTGCTGTGTATTGTGTGCTGTGTATTGTGCGCTGTGTATTGTGTGCTGTGTATTCTGTGCTGTACACCCTGTGCTGTGTATTGTGCGCTGTGTATTGTGTGCTGTACATCCGGTGCTGTGTATTGTGTGCTGTGTATTGTGTGCTGTGTATTGTGTGCTGTGTATTGTGTGCTGTACACCCGGTGCTGTGTATTGTGTGCTGTGTATTGTGTGCTGTGTATTGTGTTCTGTGTGTTGTGTGCTGTGTATTGTGTTCTGTGTGTTGTGTGCTGTGTGTTGTGTGCTGTGTATTGTGTTCTGTGTATTGTGTTCTGTGTGTTGTGCGCTGTGCATTGTGCGCTGTGTATTATGTGTTGTTTATTGTGCATTGTGTATTGTGCGTTGTGTATTGTGCGTTGTGTATTGTGTTTCCTTGTACTGGTGTCAGTGTGTGACCCTCTCACACACAATACACGGGCCGGCACTTGCTGAGTGTATGTGGAGACGGAGCAGAGAGATCTTTCTGCTTGGTGCTGTACACCCGGTGCTGTGTATTGTGTGCTGTGTATTGTGTGCTGTACACCCTGTGCTGTACACCCGGTGCTGTGTATTGTGTGCTGTACACCCGGTGCTGTTAATTTCTTCCCATCCAGATGTCCTGTTTACTTGCGCCTGTGGATTAAATGTACCAAACCGTCCATTACAGCCCGCAGGATGCGCCACCAATTACACCCAGATCGTGGATCGTGGCCAGTGTGGCAGGTTATTGCTGGCTGATAGCTGTGTTTCTGGGGATTTTCCCATTGTGTCCGTGCAGAATATCTGTTTATATTAAACTATGACTTGATTTTGGGAATCACCATTGTGTGTAAAACGGCAGGAAAAATACAAGATAAACCATTGCAGGAAACACGCTATGAGGAGCATGGCGTCCTGAGCTCAGGTTATAATGCCCTTAATGCTGTTCCCCTGTATCTGCAGCCGTGCCATGGACAGTGCACATTATACATCTGTCAGCGAGGGGCCAGGAAACATTCTCATCCGGAGAAATACAATTTATGTCTATGCTCCGGATTTAGAATATAAAAGTAAGAGGAAAAAAGGTGGAACTTTACACCTGTTAGAAAGTAAAGCTGGTTAGAATCTGTGTGCAATAAGCAAAAGCAAAGCACAGTATTCTCCCTGCATGCAGAGAGTAACATTACCTCAACCCCTCTTTTCCCAGGTGTAATTTTCCACCTATTTTCCTCTTATTTACACACTCTGGATGTGTCCTATAAGACTTACCAGGGGGCGAGGCTCGGCTGAGGTGTCAGGTGTATGTCTGCCATGCAGGTAATGACAGGAAATCTCCTGGACCTTACGTACACATATACAGAGGTGACCTAAATCCACCAATCCCTGGGAGGCTCTTCCTCTGTTCGACACCCGAGGGGTCCAATGCTCTGATTCAGACGTCTGTGGGGAATAAGAGGGCGCTTTGTAGGATTAGCTCTGGGAGCAGACATTGTGGTCAGTGTAGTCTACCAGGAGCCATCATGTGTTATAAATGGAACATGAAGCATGGGAAGTTAGGATAGAAATTTCATTCTTGGCTAAAATACGCATTGTAATTATACGCAAGTGCGTGAGTGAATTTAGGGACTTATTTTAGGTAGAGATTCTGCCAATGCTTAGCAACGCAGACGTTGCTGTTTTACTTTAGTAAATTTAATAACTAGCACGCCTTTGTATTTTTGGACTATCGATTCATTCTTTGAAGATGTGAAAATAGAAGACGCCTCTAACTGTGCCATCAGCAACCCCAATAAAAAGGGAAACATATTAAAAAAAGAGATACATGAAAAAAATATAACCCTGCAAAAAGGATTTGCTGGACATGATTGTTTCTACAATTTTCTATAAAATGTTTAAAAAAAAAACCCCAAAACATTCTTACAAATGTAGCAAAAATTACCAAACAGCAGAAATGAGGCAGACTGGTATGAATAGGTTGAACATTTAAAAAATAAAAAAAATTCCAATTATTACTATATAAAAATAAACACAAATAAGTGAAACAAAAGGATACCTTGACACTGCTGAAAATATTTTATTTAATAGCATAAAACCATAGCTGTAAGTAGCTGAGCCTAATGTGTGCTAATTAAACGCACATGTGCATTGATTAAAATGACTCAGCAGCTGATGGCTGTGTGCAGTGTGTATGGACGCACGGACTTTCATATGGTATAATCGGCTTCAGCAACTTACGTGTGGTTGAGGGCTACATTAAGTTTTCCCGTGCGTATAAATAGCAAAGAATACAATGGCGCTCAACTCCAATTTAACAAAACTCAGCTGTCAAAAAAGGGAGATCTACTCCAAACAATCTAGCAAATATAGAGGAAACAGCGCTGTAATGTCAGGCTAATTAAAAAATCTATAATTGAACTCATATTGGCTGAAAAATAGAACAAGACAGGTCTTTATAAAATGAATATAGTTTTATTCATATGTCCACTATGATAAAAATCACATATAAAATATATATATAAAATATGTATAAAGCAGCTCATTTATAGATCAAAGTTCCGCCTAGATCTAATCCCAAACAGACTGTATAGTTGTGTATGTAGAGAACGAGAGTCTATTGAGTGGAAACATTCACCATTAGAGAGGTAATAATGAAGATTTTACAGATTGAAAGTTGGTTTTAACCAAATCCTTGGGCAGTATAGTACACTGAAGCAATCGATATCTTCCTGTGGTATTGAGGGGAAAATATGCCTTTTTGCAGATGACACCAAGATATGTAACCGGGTAGACACACCAGGTGGGTTACAGAAAATGAGGGATGATCTAGGTAGACTGGAGGAATGGTCAAGAGTGTGGCAACTGCAGTTTAATGCCAAAAAAAGCAAAATCATGCACTTAGGACATAAAAACCCAAAG
>WWET01006113.1:38791-63317 GCA_011038615.1 Limnodynastes dumerilii
GGGGACGACGTTGGGCAAATGTCAACGATCAAGCTCACTTGGGATTGATCGCTGCCAACTGGCTGTCGGTAAAAGTCTTGTATCTCGCCGGACATGGCACTCCCCACGACCTGGAGTTGCCATTGACAAACAGAGGCGAAAAAACAAATGTGCTGTTCGTCACTTTCTTAGTGTAGCTGGGATTGGACGGTTCATCATAGTGGAATCCGCTTTGAGCTGACCAACCTCTACACGGCGGATGGCGTTCACCTGTCATGGGAAGGGATGGACATTCTCATGACTGATTGGGTGGAAAAATTGAAAGGGATTTTGAGTTTTGAGTTTAGTGGCAGGCAGAGCGACTGTTAAGTAGCCCCTCTACTGTGGCGGGAAGCCAGTGCACTATTAGTGTTTTGGTGCGCAGTACCTAAATTTAGTCAATTTGATTCTCCCCTATGCTGGATTACAGGTGTGGTCGCCAGCATAAACGGCGTCAACACTGGGGTTTCGTTTTGTGGGCGGGCCCAGGTCCAGTGGGTTAGTCAGGAGTATCCTCTGGCCATTTAGCTGGGGGCACTTGCAAGTGGGTTGGTTACATGCGCCCACTTTGGTTAATACATGGGTGTCCATTTAAGTGGGGTGGTTATATGCCCCCACTGGTCGTTAAATGGCGAATAAGGGTTTAGTCCCTCCGATTGGCATTCTGCTGTCACCATCTTGATTATTATTGTAACAATTTACTGTTATTACTATGATTATCTGTTATATATAAATTTAAAGGGCTCAGTTGAGTCCTTTTTCCAACCCCTTGTCTGGTTACTTATAGTTAAGAAGCGCTGGGAGGGGGTTTAGTGGTATCCTTACAACGACTCAACCTTAAGGCGTTTTGAACAACTGAGGGTTAATGGAATTTACCAGAAGAATGTTAAACCCTGGATTGGGAGGCGTCAGGAATACACTTTTTACTTGTTTTGATATTTTGGATCTGGGGAACCAATGGGCTGTTCAGG
Source organism: Limnodynastes dumerilii (assembly GCA_011038615.1). Lineage (NCBI taxonomy): Eukaryota > Metazoa > Chordata > Amphibia > Anura > Limnodynastidae > Limnodynastes > Limnodynastes dumerilii. Next base: position 39,781 of record WWET01006113.1, read on the forward strand.
GGGCAGGGTTAGGCAGTCAGCTTTATAAGCCCCTTCTTGGAGGATTCAAACCCCCTCACAACGTCAGAAGTTTACCCACCCTCCCATGTTATAGGCTGTTAGACGTGTACGCGTTCTGTGGTCTAACCTATACAAATTGTGTTTTTCATACACTGAGATCATTGCGGAGCCTGGTGTCGGCGGGAAGGCAGTTAAGAAGCCTCAAGGGGTCGGGAGAGGGTTTAGTGGCATCCTTACAAGGACTCAACCTTAAGGCATTTAACACTTTTTCAATTGCCCGGTCTATGGCTTCAAAATAGTGAAAGCAGAATCTAGTTCTGTGCTCTATGTTTCCCCTTTGCTGTACTGCAGTCTGAAACAACCCAAGCTAGCAGCAGCGAGGATGACATCACAAACGATGATGCGGATGCTCCTAGTTCATCGGATTCTAAATCCTTTCTGATGTGGGCAGCCGCTGTGATGTCAGTAGCTGATGTCAGCAGCCACTGTGATGTCAGCAGCCACTGTGACATCACCGTTAACTAGCACACCAGGCTGGATTCACTCTGAGTCAGTGTCTGTGTTTTGTTTCTAAGTGTAAGGTGACAAACAGCCTGATTTTTATTGGATTGATTGATTGATTTAATTAGATTTAATAGGATTTGTCAGTGCCTTTAGTCAGCCCATGGCTAATTCAGATAACTGCAGCTAAAAAAGACTGAGCATGTGTAGCTGGTGCAAAATGAAGATAGATGGATGATTGTATGAAAGGATGGATGGATGAATAAATAGATGGATGAAAATGCGGTGTTTCATGTGCAATTTGCCATAATGCCTTGGGTATTGCAGAGGGTGCTGGTCTGGCTACAGCCTACTTACCTTACTCTCATCGTTGTCGCTGCAAGAGGAGCGAGTTGGCTGTGATGGCACCAGTTATTCTGCTAACTGTGGGCAATATAGTAAATGGACTTTTGGAACAGGGAGATTGAAGAGCTTGTTCTGTCCACCCCACCTATTGACCTGGTATTGCAGTATATCCAAGAACAGTGAACCCCTCTTGATCTAGTACTATAAAGTACAATTCATACTTGTACCCTTTCTGTCTCTAGTTTGCCGAAACACCTGTTCATTTTGCAATTCTTTAGATTCACCTGTATGCAATCAGTTCCTCATCACGCCCAATTACTCCTATGGCCCATTTTACTAATAAAGTAATTAGTGCATACAAGTGATAAGAACAATTTCTGTACCTTTTATCTCATCATTTAATGTCATGTGGTGTGTCTGTTCTTTTTACCTTCTTCCGCTATGTTTCTGCCATGTATTGCTTTACTCTAATGCAAGCCTATTAGCTTCTCCTGTGCAGACATGCACCAGAAAAAAGGTGTGTGTGTGTGTTAGCTACAAAGGACATTCATTTTCTATGACATAATCATGCAGCTTTGATGAAACGCATATATTTTTGCTTTTTTATCTGCTTGGTCAGTCTTTTTTAAAATACAAAAATATACACTTTTCCAATTGCCTGGTCTTTGGCTTCAAAATAGTGAAAGCAGAATCTAGTTCTGTGCTCTATGTTTCCCTCTGCTGTACTGCAGTCTGAAACAACCCAAGCTAGCAGCAGTGAGGATGACATCACAAACGATGATGCGGGTGCCCCTAGGTCATCGGATTCTAAATTCTTTCCGATGTTGGCAGCTGCTGTGTTGTCAGTAGCTGATGTCAGCAGCCACTGTGACATCACTGCTAACTAGCAAACCAGGGTTCTCCTGTGCACACATGCACCAGAAAAAGGTGTGCGTGCATGTTCTTTAGTTTTTTTCTGCCCCTCACCGTTGGGCATGCGCAGTAGCGTCCTAATGTGTGGACACTACTGCACAAGCGTATAACGGTGAGGAGCAGAATGGCTTTTATATAGATAGATAAGGTAAAATAAGTTCAGCACGAACCTTAATAACAGAATAGGTACTGGTCTAGGATGTTGTGCTCATGAAGAAGCCGACTGATGGTAAAACGTGCATTGGCATAAATATCTCATATCTGCTTCATTTTACTGCCCTTATTGGGGCATGTACATCTACACACAGGGGTAAGTACATTTAGACATCCTTCAAACAGTAGAGTCATGCTGACATCTCTAACTGTTCTCTTTACAGCACAACAGCCATAACCTTCTTTGTGTTCTGTGAGTTATCACATAGCACAACACAATGCTGTGTTTACAGTAGGAGAGTGGACAGGCCCTGTCTTTGCTGCTAACCAGTTTAATGGCTTTTGCATGCTGTTTATCAAGAGGGGAACAATACATAGCATGGGTGATAACTTCACAGGTCTAGGCTCACCTTAGTTGCTTCTTGTCTACCCCCTAACAGCACCAAAGAGCAGCAATGCCCCTTCTTGGACTAAAACCCTGGCAAGAGCCATGCCATTTAAGAGATAGATACTCCCCTGCCAGCATGCCCCACTATAACTACATTGGTCTCATTGCTTTTGAAACAACTATCATTATCAGTGTATTAGCTATACAATCCTAATCCAGATAACACAAAGAGAAAAAACTAATTAGAAAATCATTGGTTTTATTTTATTTACTCTTATACTCATATTTAGTAACCACAAAGGAAAATAGACTTTGCATGTAGATCGATATTTTTTTTTTATTACAGTTATAAACGCTTTTTGGTAAAATACTGATTAGAAAATTATCCTTTTCACTTCTCATACTCTTATCATTCGGTCTTGGAAGCCAGCACCAACACATTGTTTAACCACAGCTCAATTTTTGTTTCATTAGACATAACTTCCATAGTTTCCAAGAACCTGAAATAAGATGAAGGTGCAGCATAAAAAAACGTTGTTACTGCCAAAGGTCTTGGTGTACTCAAAGCTAAGATCAATACCAATATCAATATCAATAATGCTTTTAGTTCCTAAGTAACAAGTGAAATGCTTAGTCAATGTTTTAGTTGCCAATTATTCTCTAGTATGTTAGTTTTTCATAAATAAATTATATTACTATTGACAATCAATCACAATACCTTGCAGATACCTATGGAATCCTTTCCAATATAAAGTTTCTTACTGTGTTACTGATAACTATGTTGATATTGAGACACATCCCACTACTGCATGTTAAAAGACTATAAGGATAAATGTATCAAAAAGAGCATATTCTATTAAATTAAATCAATGCAAAACCATGGTTTTTATCTTTAAACTGGCAGATGTACTATTCTGTGAACTAGACAACACAGACGCATATATCTGGCAATATGGTTTCAAAAGTGCTAAACCACTAAATTATACAACTGATTGTTTTAATTATTTAAAGAAAATCTCACCCGAAAGAACTTCATTTAGAGATAGAAGCAAAACAAAAATAGCAAGTTAGCAAAACTTCATAGCAATGCATGAGTTGTGGATGAACAAATTAACATTCCTGGACACATTTCAAGTATGAGGACCAGATTCAGGCCCCCTCTTGCAGAAAATACGAACTCCACAGTCCTCATGCAAACTCTTGACCTCAGCGCTGTCAGACATAAGTGCTAATGACTGAGCTACTGACTTCACCTCAATATCTCTCCAGCTAGACTTCAAGAACTTCATTCCACTACACTTCGCAACTCACTTCTCTGCCTTACCTGGACATTCAAATTCCCATTTGGACTTGTACTGTTTGCCCTCCTTGTGTACATCGCTAATAAGCAAGACCTAGATCAAGACCCCATAGCTTTCAGCACCAGCCTTCCAGCACTAAGGTCCCAAAACCAGATACCCAGAACATTTAATCTGTGACACTTCACTCACTATCAGGAGACATGTCCCACATTTAATATTGGGCTCTCCCTCTAGTGAGAACCCCCATGGGTCGACATAGAAGAGAGGCAACCATTAATTAGCCCCTTTTACTCCTTGCAGAACTCTCCTTGGTCCCCAAACCCTTTTCTTTCAGATCCCTTTACTAATAACTTGAAAAGCTATCAAGGTTTGGGACAGATTATTTATGGCCAGTAGAGGTCACTTTTAAATCCAGAACTATCCATCACTGTTAGCTAAATCCCAAGTTTTATAGCTTACTTAGAGAACGGTATTTCATCCTTAAAGGACATCCTGCAAAACATTGCAAACAGAAATGTGTGGCAAATACAACAGGGACCCCTCCTCTTGCTCGACTCCCATTAATAATGGATTCAGAATCTCCTTTGTTTTGGCAGGAGGTCCATTGCTTCACCCCCCCCTCCCATTTATTTACGTTTTCTTTTCTTTTACATTTTAGTTATTGCTTGCTGATGGTATTCATACTGATAATTGTTTTCCTGATTCTGTTTGCTGCTATTCACTTCTCTATAAATTTTGAAATACTAAATACTATTTATATTTTTTTAAAAAGGGAAAAACAAAAAGGCATGAACGAACCACTGATATTTTCTTTGCAAGTTGTTTCAATCATACACACTATAAAATCAACCCGGGCTGGTTGCAACCACAGATATATAGACATTTATATGATGGGCATGCGGTTTGCAACTACTGATCACCATGCTTTATTCTGACAATGTGACTGTACTTTAGTCACTCAATTTGGTTACTTCTACTTTTCCTGTATATGACATATTTTTCTTACTGGGCCTTTAATGCTATTTTATTTGCGATGAACCACTTTCAAATGAGGGGGTCTTATGCATAGTGTTCTTTTGTTAAATTTACATATTGCTACCACTAAAATACATAAGCTCTACACTTACGTACACACAATATTTGTTAGAAAGATGAGAATTTACATTTTTTAGAAAGCTCTTACCTTTGCTCAGTTTTCTTTATAAAATCCTGTGCTTTCTCAGGTTCACGGCTACGGAGAGTCTGGTACATGGAGAAGGTCTGAATAAGACCAATAAGTTCTGCCACCGTCATTGGCATCTTAGTGACTATGTCAGCTATCCTGATATAAACAGAGTAAGCATCTTTATGCAATTGCAAATTTATATTGGCTCCATAATACAGATGTTAGGGCCAAGCATGCAGACAGAGCAATTCACATTCACGTGCACTTCATACAAAAAGGGTTCACAGTTATCCTTGCTCTAAGACTTATGAAAAAAAACCTTAAATTTAGAAACCTTTTTTTATCTGTATAGGGAATAACTTCAAATATTTCCTTGTAACCTGTTTGGACATGATTAACTTTTTCATGTCGATATTGAGCCAGAAAATCTTGTACCTGAAAAAATAACAGAAGGGTTTTACTTTAGAAAATACAAAAAAAAAAACACAAGAATACAGGAAATGAAATAATTTGGTTATAATATTATATTTGCAGTATATCAGAAACTTTCAAATTCCAAGAACCAAAAAAAACTAATATGTATACTGTAAAATTTATATTGTGCTCAATTATAATAGAAATCTTACAAGGAAAATATTTGATACAACAATTACACTGCAATAGCATTACATTAGAGCACTAGAGGCCATATATTACATCTATATCAAGGAAAATGTTTTATTTAATTTAAAGAATAGTTTTTTAAGAAAATGTATATATGTTAGGAAAGTTATGAAGCAGTAAATGTACAAGCCATATTTTAATACTGAATACCCCTAAACTCTCATTCCCATGAGTTATATTTGAAATTAATTATGTGAATTATTAATAAGAACAGTACATTATTGATTTGTGGATTTCAATGTCTGGAATTTAGAAATATCTATTCTCAGTGTAGTTCCCTCTCTTAATGAAGGTAGCATTCAATTTTTAGTTGACAATAAACTGGAGGAAACCCAACAGGCCATACTATCATTTCCGGGTTTAAAGGCAACATGTGCTGATAGTTTGTCATTGGAATATTTTAAATCTCAATAGAAGATGTGTCTGCACATGCTAAATGTGTTAATCACAATAATTAACTAAAGGAAAGACTCAACAGGTATATAATTATATTATACAATCTTTATGAACTAAGTAAATGTAAGATAGAATCTGATGGATTAATAGGGACAACAATTTCATGTTTTGTCTTGTTCTATTGCTGTTCTTTGTAGAAGCTTTATTAAAGCTATTTTATATTATACATACATAACAATGCAATCATTGTCATGGTATTAGACATAATGTAACTTATACTAAGAAGCGTGGTGGCATTTCTCCTTGTAATAAAATGTTATAAATTTGCACCCAATGCTTTACTAATAAAGCTCCTGGCTCCTAAAATGAGAGTCACGTTACAAGCCAGGGCAGTTTAAAATTAACTTCCAATGGGAACTGTGAGCATATGCTTACTAATTCAACCTACAGATCAATGAACAGGTTAGGTTAAATATATATATACATAAGTTTTACAAGACCTTGAAAAAAATTTAAAGTAAAAAAACTGGAGAAATATGTTTTTGAATTCCAACCTCTGCAAAGACCTTTGACACCTCTGGTTTATTTTTGTAATGAACATCCATAGTGGGAGTGTAAGTAAAGAAAGCAAGACATCCATGAGGCTTAAGGATCCGATCTACCTGTAATTAAGGAATAATTATTAGCACAGATTTTAGCCATATAAATAGTAGCATTAAATTTAAAAAGGGGTAAGGGGGGAGAAAGGGAGTGAGAACCGCACAAGGGTTAGTTTAATATACACAGAGGGATAGCTATGAATATATTTAGTGATGTTAGGTGCTAGACGAGGTTAGATATATAGCAAATTTTGAAAAAAAGACACAAAATTAAGCCTGCTCGGCAATAGTTGTGTACGCAGACACAACCCCTTGGTGCACACTAATGAGTATCAGAGAGACAGGAAGGCCATTAGCAATTAAAAAATAGGTCTTTAATAGAAAATATTTATAATGCACAAAGGTGGAGCAAATAACTCACCTAACAACTTATAAAAGTTAATCAGGCGGCAAAGATCCTCATCACAACAAAATACAGCATCAAGGCGAATATTGAGTATTTACTCCTATAGTATATGCTTACATAGATCCTAGTCTAATATGGCAGAGAAGAGACTGTCCCTAAAAAGGACCTAATAGCCTCACGGCTATGCTTCGCCCATTCCGGGTCTGTAACTGTCCCTGACCTAGCTGTTCTAGTAATTTGACACAGTGTAGCAAAAAATGATAAACATCAATATACATAAAGATATATATAGGCACACAATAGCGCAAAGGAGTAAGGTACAACTGCAGAAGACACATGGTTATAATCAGCCAGATAGATGGCAGAGATGAGTAGAATATACAACCATAGTATTGGAGCTTTACTTGTAACGCGATCTGCAGACAGGATAAACAGGTGTCCTGACGCGCGTTTTGCCGTGCGTCCGGCTTTCTCAAAGGATGCTGGTGATTGATGCTCCACACAAGTGAGTTTATATAGGGCGTTCCTGTTTGATACAATTCATATGATTGGATGCCGCGTAACTGGAGATCTTCATTATCCTCCAATTGTTAGTGAGGTCTGCCTGGCAGGCCGATCTCCTGAACTAAGTGTCGTACTTCTTACTGATTGTAGAAAGCTGCAGCCAGGGAATTTCTTTTGAGAGCCAGTGCCTGACGTAGCACTGAATTTTTGAACCCGATGATCACAGATTTTTTTTTTCACATGAATTTTAAGAGAACAGTTATTTATTTTAGCACATGAATGGAGAAAATACATACTGGGCCTGATTCACAACTAAGTAAGAACAGGATCTCAGTGCATATATTTAAGAAGGGTTAAACTGAGCATGCCCAGAACTCAAAACTATGCACTGAAACCAGGTAGAAATTATTTACAGATAAGAACAGCTACTTAGGAATGATTCATGCTTGAGAATGTAATAACTTCCACATGCATGGCTAGAGAGGCAAGACTCTTAAGACAAACAAGCAGCATTCGGGCTACTAATTTATAGTATAGGCGTTTCTCGAGACTTAGGAATGAGTTACAGTTTAAAAGGCCTTGTGGAAACTAACATACGCACAAAGAAAGATAAGAATGCCCCCTACCATTCTTAAGTTGACATCCACATGGTTTTATAACAAATTTTTGGGTTACTTTTGTTAATTATAAAACAAAGAAAGCCTAAGAAAATTAATCTGCTTCTTTATTGAATCAATGAATGTGTTTCTTTTCTTAGCCGTAAATCCCGGCTTGAACACACAAAAAGTTGGCTTATAACAGAAGCTGACTGCATAAATGTTATGACCATGGCCATGGATAACCATAATCAAGTGTCCAGTCCCAATCTATTTCTAATCATCCAAACATCTTACACTTTCAATCTGGGCAACAACTCCCTGAAAGAGTAAGATAATGCTCTACACCGTCATGCAATCCCCAGGATTTATTTGTAGCTAACAAAGGACATTTAATATTTAAGTTACCCTTTTTCCTCTCTCGTAACTTAAGGGTACATAAGCCATTCTTAGAATATTAGTATTTACAGCTCATTTCCACACTTCAGTTAAATCTACTCACGCAAAAATGAGAAATTATTAGAATACCCCTAAAAACTTACATAGATGCATCTTATAAAACTTTTAATGGACCTGATTTAGTTTGAAAATAAGAGAGAATTGTTACTCCTGGGTAAAACCATATTGCTTTCAGGGGGAGTCATGTTAATTAGATTATTTGCATGCAGGGATATATTTTTGCTATTGCTTTCTGCACACATATAAGGCCTGATCCAGAGCTACATTTCCATTACGTTTCAAGACGTAGCATATTTACGCTAGCGTATTTACTATGAACTCCCTTTGTACTTTGGCAGTTTTATGTTTTCCGAACCCTACCTTAACTTTATGCTGCGTAAGCACTGACTTACTTACATGCTACACGTACATACATGCTTAAGCACGCCCATTGATTTAAATGCCTCACCCCGCCTCCGAAGCGTAATTAGTGTGGTATGGATGTCATGCCTTTTCGTTTGTAGTTACGCTGTTGATACGAGGCTGGTACGTACGTTCAGAGTTATGTGGCGTAACATCTGCCGCACGAATGCGCAGTACATCAAAAACTGCGTTTTTACGGCAGCGGCTAGCGTACTTAGTTCTTGATCTACCCCATGCGTTGCTTTACTTTCACACTGCTATTTAGACTTGAGCTGGGAAATGCCACTTATTAACTTAACTAATACTGTTTGCAACAGATAAAATATGACTCCCCTAAAATCACCATGGTTTGGCCCAAGAGAAACTTTCTTTGTTTTCAATCTCAGAATCAGGTCCAATATGCATACTTTAAAGAAATTGTATTTAATGTTTAACATGTATCACATTTTGTGTATTTCTTTCTTTTAGAAAATCCTTGGTCTTATACAGAAATATATATGAACCATTGCTGTCTTTCTTTCTTTGTCATATAGTATTATGATAAAGCCATTGTTACCTCCTTTAGAAATTTCTCAATGTTGAACCAGTGGACAGCAGCACATGCAGTAATCAGATCTACAGAGGCATCAGCCACTGGTAATTCCTCAGCTGGACAGACACTGTAGAAATGAATAGAAATGCTTATTTGTTTTCTTTTCAAAACTGCTATATATTACTGTACATTCTGAGATGTAAGTGTGTTATGCAAAACGGCATGTATAAGTGACAGAATAAGAGTTTGTGCTGGCACAGTGTGATAAATTGATGAGACAGTGATGTGAGTTACGCTTCATCTGTTTACATTTCATTGCTGCCAAAGTAATATTGCCGCTTCCTTTGCTCTTATAGATTCACCTTGAACAGATGTAAAGATCTTGTAAAGATCTCTTCAATGACTCTGCATGAATAATTAATACAAGAAACCACTCCATTGTTAATGCTAGTTAATGGGTTCTGGCTATATAATGCAACATTTTGTTTAATATACATGCAGAAACACTATATCTCATCAAGAAACCTGCATGCTGACACTTACAAGTTTTTTTTTTATTTTGTTACTTTAAAATTGCAAAAACTATTGAAATCACATAGCTTAAAAGCTTGGTTGTGCTTAAAAAAAAGGAAAATAAAAGTTTACAAGACAAAGTCTGTCCTTCTGTAAATATACCTCATAGTGGACCTAATTCAGACTTAAGAAGGAGCTTGAAATTAAGGACCTGATTCAGAGCTTGAAAATAAGAGAAAAGTTACTCCTGGGCAAAACTATGTTGATTTTAGGGGGAGTCAAGTTAATTGTATTCTTTGCATGCAGGGATATATCTTTGCTTTTGCTTACTGCACACAGATGGTGAGTAGCTTCTTACTTTCACACTGCTTTTTAGTCTTGGGCTGGGAAATGCCACCTCTCAACTCTAATATTGTTTGCAACAGATGAAATATGACTCCCCTGCAATCAACATGGTTTAGCCCAGGAGTAACTTTCTCTTTCTCTTAACTTCAAGCTCCTCCTTAAGTCTGAATCAGGCATAGTATATCTATAACTATATTCTGTTATGAAGAATATTCAAATTTTGGAACTGTTAAAACTAATCTACGCTAAAAGTGTGTCATTGCACATATATCTGCCCATAGAATGTGGAGGCTAGGAAGAGTCCCAGTACATAACAATGCTTGACTGGAAGTCATAGGGCCAGATTTACTAAGCTTGCAGAAAGGAAAAGTGGAGATGTTGCCCATAGCAACCAATCAGATTCTAGCTGATATTTTTTAGTATGTAATAGGAATGTGAGAGCTAGAATCTGATTGGTTGCTATAGGCAACATTTCCACTGTTCCTTTTCTTAGTAAATCTGGCCCATAGTTTCACTAAATAGAAGTTCCAACCAGGCACAAATTTAATGACAGCTCCTGGTGACAGCCCACTTGTAAGCAGACATCTATATATTTTCTTGTGTTTAATAAGATCAAGATCATCTGTCTAGCACTGAATATGGGTTTTGCTCCAATGACCAGTCAATAAAATGGTTAACTCCACTTGTTTATTGCTTAAAATACCATTCCTCAATTTCTGCAAACATATACCGCTACTAATTCAGCAGTCTTATAAAAAAGGGGCGGAAGTTGCCAGACTCGGAAGAGGCGGGCCCAAGTCTGGATGGGCAGAAATAGAATGGAGCCAGTTGGCAGCAATGCAGAACCTGGTGAACAGAGCTTCATGAACAAGTGCTGTGAACTGTTTATAAATACACTGCTTGATACTCTCAGCTGCTGGTAATGTATTTATAAACAGCACTCTTCACTTGATTTAAGTCACTTGCCTCTAACAGGTTTCTTAGAGCTCTCTGAATCAAAGAGCTGGGCCCCATAGCTGCTGCACCACTTTCACCCATGTGAAAATAATTATAACTTATTTCAAGATGAACTCACCCAAATTTTATGTTAGAGAACCCTGGTGCTTTCCTGGCCTGCTCTATTTGGGCTCCACTAATGTCTGTTCCCAACACACTTTCAAAATAAGGTGCCAGCATTCTTGTGCTCTGTCCTGTACCACAGCCGACATCCACTGCAAGCTCATAAGGTTTTTGCAACTAGAAAGAGAAAATACCAGACATCCAAGATATTGTGCCTAATTATATTTTCAAGACTTAACTTTAATTGCAAGCTTCAGCAAGAATTAAAGAATACCACAGGTAAGAGGATTGACTGGATAATAATTATGACCCTTTTTTCCCCTTAAGCACATTGTAATACTGGAAGGAAATCATGACACATAATTATTTTTCCTACATTAATTGCTAATCAATAGTAGAAACATAACTGACCAAAAAAAACCATAACAAAAAAACTAAAAGAGAAAGTGTGTCCATTGGTAGAAATCATTCAATCTTTTTTAGTCAGATAACATTTTATATTTAGAATGGAAATGTACCATATATATTTTACAGCAAAAACATTTCATACATGTTAAGTACTATGAGTAAGTGGAACTTGCATCCATATATTGTTATATTCTTATAATATAATAATTATATATAAATAATTAATTGAGTAAAGTACATACAATCTATATTATTTCCTAAATATTACTGCTGCATTGCATTCTTGCATTTAGATCACAAACCAACTAAAACATTTCTGTTTTTTCCTTACTTTTTCCTCCAGATAGCTGAAAATCATGTCTTGGATCTCTTGTGGTGGTGAAAACCTGTATTTATTATAGTATGATGCATGATCTTCCCCCTCAAATAGTTGGGTGGCCATATTTATTCAGTCAAAGTACAACCTACAAGGTTAAAAAAAAAAAAGACATTACCATATATAATGGGCTTTCAAAACTTGTCCCAAAAGAGTATACTATTGATGCAGCTCCTCACAGTATTTTGCCTAGATGTTTTAAACTATTAGGACAAGTAGCCCCTGAGCGGAAAATTGACAATGCTGGTGGTGGCTTGGTAGCTAGCTGCTTCGGCCCTATGCAATGGGATGCGGTATTTTAAATTTCAATTACTTTTCATCCTTTTTCCACTACAAAAATCCATGTGAAGAAACAAAAAGTCTCCAAAATCTAGTGTAGTACTTATTATTGTCAATGCACCCCAAGGAGATGTGTAGACAGTGAAAAAAGAAGTTTGAATCAATAACGCCTTACAGCTATAATTTAAGAAATCTATGTATGGGAAAAATAAATACTGTGCATGGTGTATTAAAATGTTATGCACATGCTTAAGAGCATCCACAATCAATAAAAACAATTATCAATGCAATGAAGCCAAAAGTCTCTCACGTTTTCACAAGCGTTTAAAATAGCAAATTACATATGTAATGACACCTATAATTCCAAAGAACTGGATACAGCTTATAAAATGAATTCAATTCAAGCCTTAATTAAAGCTGTGACTTTAATAAAGACTTTTTAAAGCCACATGTTTATCAAGATAGCAATATACCATATACAATTATTATACATGCAATTATACATCTTATTTTTCCTCTGTTTGATATATATTGAACAACAGCTAGAAGAATCAGAAAGATAATGAAAAAGGAAGCATTAAATCAGTAACTCCTGTGCACAAATGGCCTGATCCAGATGCGGCATGTATAAGTCTGTCTGTGGCAAACGTTACTCATCGTAACTCTGATTGTACGAAACTTTACTATAACTACCTACGACAAAGTGTGACATCTCTATGCAAGCAGATTATACGCATTGTGGGGAGGGAAAGGCATTTAAATAGTACAGTATGGGCTGGGTTAGACACTCTTGTAAAACAAGGCATTACGTACGATCACAGATATGCAAGGAAAAATTAAGGCAATGTTCTGAACACATAAGTCAGCTAAGTTACATAAGTGAGAGGATAGTACCAAGAGTGCATTATGATTATGATTAGGTATGCTTGCTAATACCATATTGTGCTGTGAGGGGCGATTTATTTTTTGTACTAAACAAATAACAGAAAAAAAATCAGCCTTGTGTCACATCCTTGCAATAGCCTTATAATAGCCAATGTCAATCCATCTACCTTGGAGATTAAAGTTATACAAAAGGAAGCCTATACCAAAATCTTTATTCAGAACCAAGTCTTTTTTTCACAGAAGCGCAGCAAAAATGAGCACTGCACAAAAACCGTGCATGCTCAGATCGGGAGCGCGCACAGAAAGATGGGCGCAAATGTACTCATCCGTCTGTGATCGCATCCAACAGCACTGTGCTTGGAAAAGGGGCATTTTTCTCATTTAAATATTCTGTGCAGTGGTGTCTGGTGGCTGCTAAACAAGCCTTACGCTTATACCATCCGTTGGATGCTGTAAGCGTAAGGAGAAGCTCACCGGAGCTGCAAAAAAGTTAAAGTTAATTAGTAAAAAAAAAACACAGTTAAAAAAAAAAAAAAAGTATTCCTAAATAAATCCCTTACCCCAAGACACTCCCACCATGACAAAAATAAATAAATAAGCCCGGCCTGACTTAGAGAACCACAAGCGCCAGCATGCCCTGCCAGCCAGGGCCCGCTGTGCCATATACATGTCCCCATATGATATATAATTCATTATACTACCATAAAAATAATTTTGCTAAATATTTCCAAATGTACATTAAAAAATGTAAAAAATAAACATACTGCCCTGCTGGGGGTTCAGTCTTGTAAGCTTTTAAACTGTGGGGCCTTGGAAAAAAAAAACCCTACTTCAACATCGCAAACTATGCAGTATTTGAGTTCTATGTGTAAAAGTATAGTATTTTCCATGCATGCAAAAGATTTTAAATTAATTAACACCAGTCACTTTAAAAAATGGTTTAGCCAAGCTGTACACTTGCATTTTTTTTTACCCTTACTCCCAAACTCTGAATTATCCCCTATGTGCGGAAATAAAGCATTTTCTGCAGGCAAAAGATTTCAAATGACTTAGCACCCCTTACAATGCAAAATGGTTTAGATGAGCTGTACACTTAGACTTACTCCTAAACTCTAAATCAGCCCTGTGGTAAACACTGTCGAACACAGTGCAAGGAATTAGCAAGGACTATTTCAGAAATACTAGCTCTGTGTCATCTCAGAGGAAATGAGTGAAGCAGGCAACACTGAGAATTTATGGAATATTTATGAAACATAAAAATGACAAATATAATTAACATTTGCTCCCCAAAAGATAAGCCTAAAAACACACATACTTTTTTGTAAAAAGATGTGTTTTTGTGCATTATTATGGTGTGTGATGTTATAAAATATATATAGATTTCTACACACACAACTGTGTGTGCTGCTGTGATCCAAAGTGTGAGTTGTTGTTATATAATTTTTTTAACCACCCTCATAAGGAGTATATGTTAAACAATATTACATGTATATAAGTAAGTTTCTAGAATAAATCAAATTGATCTACTATAAATAGCATATTTTACACTGCAGCATTAAAAATTTTATTTGGAGACAATGGGCCTGATCCAGACCTACGCTGCCTGGCGTATCAGCAGTGTAAGATCGGCATAAAAGCTGATCTGCTGTTGCCCGGCTTAGCTACGGAAACCCCTGATCGTTGATCGGCGTCCGTAGAAGCAGCGTAGTAACGCTGGAGGGGGCGTCCCCCATTATTGCTACGCTGCAGTTAGGTGGGGGAAGGGAGGCTAATGTATTTACAGTAGCTTACGCTGGGTGAGTTAGGGTAGACTTCAGCCGGCGTAAGCTAGTGTAAATAAACTAGAGGAAGGGGGAGTGCAGCAATGTTACACTGAGCGTTAAAACGCTCACTGTAACATCGTAGGTCTGGATCAGGCCCAATGGGCTGGATCCAGAACTAGTTAAGTGCTTGAACTTAGTTACTCCTGGGCTAAACCATGTTGATTGCAGGGGAGTCATATTTCATCAGTTGCAAACAGTATTAGAGTTGAGAGGTGATGTTTTCTATACCAAGTCTAAATAACAGAGTGATAGTAAAGCTGGTCAGTATCTGTGTGCAGTAAGCAATTCAAAGATATATCCCTGCAAACAAAGAATACAATTAACTTGACTCCCCCTGCAATCAACATGGTTTAGCCCAGGAGTAACAAAGTTCAAGCACTTAACTAAGTCTGGATCTAGCCCAATTTCACTAGTTTTTGAATAGGGTGTAAACCCCCACCATCTCGACGTACAGCCTTCTAAAGCAACTTGATGTTGGTAGTCGCACGTGCCTGAGAAAACAATAAATTCTCACCTGTAGGGACCAGCTGCTGGAACTCTGCATCATAGCCCCAGGGAGTACTTATATAGAAATATAAACTTGGACTTTGGACTTATGAAAAACAGAGACACAATGTGTTGGCGCAACACCTAATATCAGCAGCCTACCAGTGTAACAGACACGTATTACACCATGTCAAATAAACACAAATCACAATATAGTTATCTAATCTAGTGGGCGCTAAGGTGCAAACATAAGTGTAAAAATAAATGATAAATCACAAGTAAGTAAAATATACCAGTGAAGAAAAACTGGAAACACAAAATATATTATACAACCTCGGTTCTAAAAATTGACATTTAAAATATTATCTCTATAGCAAATTATAAAGCTGGACTACAGAATCATGAGCACTTTTTTGATCATGTATTTGTTTTATTACTTAAACTGCTTTACTCCACTTGGGAATTAAACTATTCAGACGCTTCTTTTTTGGGACATATTTTTATGACTGAACTTTCAGTTTATAAGCTTTTAGCACTGTGGGTCAGCTCTTATAATATTCTTGTATTATCAATTTTAAGGATTTTTACACTGTGGTTTTGATGTATTCAGATTTCTCTTACATTTAGATCTTTTACCTTTAGATCGTTTAGAATTATAATATATATTTTTTTTAGCACTGAGGTTGTATAATTAGAGTTCCTAGATTTTCTTCACTAGTATAGTTGACCTACCTGTGCGTTATCATTTATTTTTTACACTTATGTGTGCACCTTAGCGCCCACTGGATTAGATAACTCTCTTTCGTGATTTGGACTTTGGACTTGCTTGGCACGGTAATAGTAAAGATTTGGCACTACATTGCATCCTATTTATATGTAACAGCAAATCTGTGTATATAGTTACATACATGCACAGAACGTACAGAACAGCAGGTTTAGAAGATACCGCAGTAGTCTGCAATACACACATAACTAAGCCATACCGTGTACACCAGGCTCCGACCTATCACACCCGTCGCTCATACAGCACCAACAGGAAACCCAGCGTGGGACTAATGGTTTCGTCCATGTTACATCTAATGAACGATCTACTACGTGCACAACAAAAATGTACACAAGTCGTATAGTTTATTATTAATGTTCTTCTGTGCTATCATTTTTAATGCATTTGTGCTTAAATCAATTTAATTATTGTTAACAAAAGGAACACCCCCGTGTATGGGTGCTGTTGGTATGATCTGAGGCACCTCAAGTGACTTTATATATTGCGAGCAGAGGACTGTTTCAGTGACAGTCTCCGACGAGCTGCAGCAGCCGCGTGCCGGGAGAGGGACGCCGTCAGAGAACCAGGGAGCAGGTAAGTGCGGCGTCTGCCGCGGCTTGTGATAGTTTAAGTGTTCCCTTAATTTAATCCTTTGATTAAATGTTTTTCCAGACTTCTGGAAGATAGCATTAACAAGTCTGGACTACAACTTCCCAGGTCGAAAAGCAATCTATCTAAGATGCAATTTCAAGCATTACAAGACCTCAGCCGTGACGAATCCATTGTAATCCGCCCTGCAGATAAAGGTGGCGGTATCGTCATTCATGATAAGACGCAATTTTTAACCGAAATCTACCGTCAGTTATCAGATTCTTCGGTCTATGAGCTCCTGGATGGTGACCCAACCTGCAAATATCAAAGACAATTGTGCCAGATCCTGGGGGGATCCATGACCACCAAAGTACGTGATTCACTTATAGTCAAACATCCTATAACTCCTTTAATTTATACGCTTCCCAAGATCCACAAGAGGCTGAAGAATCCCCCAGGCAGACCCATCATCTCTGCCCGGGGCTCAATATTTCAAGCAGTTTCTGAATTTCTAGATTGGCACCTGCACCCTGTAGTGCAAGCACAAGCCACGTACTTAAAGGATACAACTGATCTTTTAAATACTTTGAACAGTCTACCCGAACTACCACCTGACATTTGGCTTTGTGGCGTGGACATTATCAGCTTGTACACTAACATCCCCCACTCAGAGGGACTTGAAGCCACACAGAGCTTGATCACCAACAGCAATCAGTACACTGGGCCTCCTGTACCCTTATTTATGCAATTACTAGAAATGGTCCTTTCTTGTAACTTTTTCACCTTTGACTCCAAGTTTTACCTCCAGAAACAAGGCTGTGCCATTGGGTCGCCGGTGGCCCCCATGTATGCTAATGCATACATGTTTCTCAAGGAGCAACTAATTTTCTTCAATAATACAGACCTGGTGCAATATATACTACTCTACCGTCGCTATATAGACGATATCCTCATCTTATGGTCCGGCCCAGGTGACAGGTTTGATCAACTACTGTCATATGCAAACTCCTTGGATGGCACACTCCGCTTCACCTATACTAAAAGCCAGGATGCCATCAATTTCTTGGATGTCAGAATCAATAACTGCCAAGGTCGTCTTACAACTTCACTTTTCATGAAGCCCACTGATCGACAAGTTCTGTTAGCAGCTAACAGCCATAACCCGCCTGCCCTCGTTCGGGGTCTCCCTTTTTCACAACTCATTCGTATTAAAAGGATTAACAGCAATCCAGCCACTGCAGAGCAACAGATTACCAAGGCACTATCCACTTTTGCCTCCCGTGGGTACAGCCCTAAGACCCTTCGGGACGCTAAAATGAAAGTGGATTCCATTCCTAGGGAATCACTTTTATGTGTAAAACCTAAAAAGACTCTAAATAACAAAATTCCTTGGGTGACAGAATACTCTCACCCAAGTTTCTTCCACAAAAGGGCTGTTAAAGCTTTATGGCCCATCATTACCACGGATAACACTTTACCCATGTTGAAAAAAATGGAAATTCTCCCCAGTTATACTCGGGGCAAAAATTTGAAGGACTGGTTATGCAAGAACAACATTTCATCAACTACAAGGGCCACTCAGAACACTTTCCTATCACGTCAACCAGGATGTTACAAGTGCGCAGGGTGCTTGACTTGCAGTAACATGCTAACAGGCAGCCACTTTGTCCATCCCAGAACAGGCTACCGGTACAAAATATCCCACATAATTTCATGTACCACCAGGTACGTGATTTATGTAATTTCCTGCCCTTGCAGCCTTCTCTATGTGGGAAAGACTACCAGAAAAATCAAGGAAAGATTGACCTTGCACCGTTCAGCCATAATGTTAATCCTGGAAGGCAAGAATGTGGACCAACCTGTCGCCAAGCATTGGTTAACCAGACAACATACATTAAAAGATCTCCAATGGACAGGAATTGACCATGTGCCACCCCCGCCCAGAGGCGGTGATTGGGATAAACTACTCCTGCAGTGTGAAACTCGCTGGATCCACAGATTTAATTCTGTGGCTCCCCATGGACTGAATGAACTCCTGCCTCTTAATTGCTTCCTTTGATCTTTGCTTGCTCTCGCATGCCATATATATATAGATATACATATATGCTTTTGCCGAATCTGCTATTCTTCTTTTGGGTTTTTCCTTCATCCTTATGTTCTTTTTACACCTTTTTCTCACTGAGGTTATAATAGGTCCGTTTTTATTACACATCCTTTTTATTACACATCCTTTTTATTACATATTCTTTTTTTGTCCCTGTTTACCCCTGTTTGTCTCTTTTTATCTAACTTTGGCTTTACTAGCCTTTCCTATTTGTCCCTTTCTCCTTATATTGTCCCCACCATGACTCTTTAGTGTATGCTCGTTGCCACCTCCATTTCACCCTCTGTTTGCCGTTTCATTGCACTCCTTCTACCAAGCTATACTGCAGCCTTACGCATCTTTCCCCGCTACTGATACTTTGTAGCCATGTGTAATATTTCCACTTCTGGGAACTGATACTGTTTTGTACTATGTTAATTATCCAGTGTACTTTGTTTACCATCACGGCTACAGCTTTGCCGCGACCCGCGTCTCCCTTGCAGTTTGTTTACTGAGGTTACCATAGTTGCATCTTGACCAATGACGGTCGGCCACGCTGGCAGCCCGCCCCCCGGCCGTTGCTAGGGCACGGAAGGCGTGTCTTACAGTCAGCGTCCCGGCACCGAGGTGGGCAACACGTGCAATATATGGGGTAAGCAAGTTTATTTCTTATTTCCTATATATACATCTGCCCTGTGATTTCTACAGACCATTTGTTTGTACTCTGATTAATTATGAGTGTTTAACCCTGAGGAAAATTGCTAGATGTTATTGAAACGTCGGAATGATTTTTGTGCTACAACAAACAGCGCTCACTAAGCTTTATCACTTTACCATAAGTTTTTGGTGTGCCTTCTTACCTGCCTGCTATATATATATATATATATATATATATATATGTAGGTTATCTGCGAAAGGCAGGACCGGATTACCCGCTAGGCATCCTAAACATGCGCCTAGGGCCTGGCGGGACCCATGGTCTGAAATCCGGCCCTTGATTGCCCTTCAACAGTCATAGCAGTGGCTACCCCCTTCCCCACACAGTCAGACTATGGTGCTTCTGCACATGTGCAGAAGCTCCGCTCCGAAGCAGCATGTGTGAGTTGTCACACACGGCACTGCTGATATGCATATATATATATATATATATATATATATGCATACTAACTTAAACACACTGCTCTCACTGAAATATTACCCTCCTGTTAATATTACATTAACCTACAGGGCCCTAATGCATTACCAATTATCAATAACTGCCCACCCCACCTTTCACACTTCATTCACACCACACACCAACTGGAGCCGGACTAAGGGCTTTATTTACAAAGATCTTTTTAATGCGATAGGGCAAGTTTTCACTTCAAAACTGGCCCTATCGCATTAAAATGATGTATGCCATATTTACAAATTGCTGGAGTGTTGTTTTACACTCCGCTCCCGGCGTCACACTAACGCCAGCTCAGACTGGCGTTAGTGGTAAGTATTCCGGCGATGTCCCCATACATGTGTTTCGCCCACAAATTGGGCTTTGTCCAAGGCGCCTTGGACAAAGCCCAATTTGTGGGCAAAACGCGCATCAGGTACCTGTCTGAACGGAGTCACCGGAGATCCCTCTAATCCACGATTGCATGCATTGGTTGATCCCTGTGGTAGATACTCCTCACCCTGTTGCAGCAGTTCCTCTTTATGACAGCCACGGTAACCCTCTGCCCAGCACTCCCCCTCTTCCCTCCCTTTATTTGTAGTCAGGAAGGGTAAGATATGCACATTTGTGTGAAGCGTCGTTTATTAGGGCTAGTCTTCATGTGCTTTTAGATAGGCTGTGGCAGAGTTTGTTACATTTGTAGCTACCATATATGACATTGTGTTTTCTTATATGTTATTATGTATTTTTTGTGATTATGTTGACTTCATGTTTGAAACAATACATGTGGATTCTGCTTTTGCATTGGGGTACAATATATTCGCCCATCTTGTTTTAATATTCAATATTTTTTAAATATGGCTTAATAAAATTTAGTATAAATTAGTCCTTTTTGTTTCTGTCTAGATAATTTAGGTTGTGCACCACATAAGGTTCCTGATGGTATTTGTACAGATACTCTCTTTCTTTTTCTCTTTGTGCTATTTTTTGGAACCTCTGGTAGCAACCTAGTATGTCTCTTGGCTATGTGCCATAGTGGTTAATATAGCTGGTGCGACCCTTCTCTGTGTATTGGGACATGATTTAATGTTGTAATAGACCTGTGTTAGGAATAAACAAAGTGACCAGGAGCAGTTCTAAGGGCAGCCAAAAGCAGAAAAACATCCATAAGTTCCTGTGAATCACAAACTGGGCAAGAAAGACCTTACATGTCCCGACTAGACGAGAGAGTTCCCAGCAGCTGCTGTTTCAGTGTACAGCGGTACACCGTCAACAGGGGAGTCCAACTGGTAAGAAGATAGGCTGCAACAGGCATCACACACACATGGACTTTAAAAAGGGGCAACAGCCAATAGCGAGGCAGCCGCCGCAGAGACCGGCCTGTCACTGTACAAGCGCTTCTCCCTGATCTGACAGCTGTTCATTCATGCTGGGGTTGCTAGGTAACCAAGGTAAACATCGGTTTGGGAGCGCAGGAGAAGATCAAAAAGAATGCTGGGCTTAGTGCAGACAAGGGGCTTGCTGTGGATGAAACAAAAGAGGAGAGGCATGGAAACGTGGTGATATATTCACAGCTGGTGTGCGGCGGCACTCGGGATGAACGGAAGCAGGCAAACATGTGTAGCTGGTGTAGTACTACAAGGATAACTCCACCAGCTCATCAGACAAGAAAAAACATCTGACACAACATAAATCAGAGCTACTGTTATATGCAGCAAGCAGTATGGAGCGTTGCATCGGTGGTGGGCAATGTGTAGTATCACATCATATAGACTGTATCACATCAGGCATTAGACCATCAGTATGCTGCAATATTGAAGCATTGGAGCATCTGTATAGTGCATTGGATTCTTTTTTCAACACTATTGTTTTTTTCCCCATTAATTACTGAGACTATGTCTACAGATACCTCAGACGTGCTCTCAGGTACCAAACGCTACACGGACGAGGAAATCTCACAAATTATTTTTTCAAACACAGAGTCTCTAGAATTTAACATCAACAACCCCAATGAAATCTTTCAAGATCTTCTAAAACTTATAAAATGTGCCATTGAGCTCAAGCTACATGGTTTGACTCTGTCCCAGTACCACAAGGAACACCTCATCCCTCCCGGATTTAGAATCCACAACCAGCCAAGGGGCACCATCATTATCTTGTCTCCGGGCGACTGGCAAGAACTTACGCCACTGATGTGGGGACAAGGACTTCTGTGCACATTGGTGCCAAATCCTCAATCGATGTTTACTGGACTTGATAGTTCTGGTAATAGACAAGATCAAAACCGATTTCATCAATATTCAACAGGAAATAGCAAGTGTGGAAACGGCGGGACAACGAAATTGGAGGATTCAATATCAAAATTTGAGAAAGAGCTATTAAATTTGAAAAAACTGAAATATCGCACTGTTAAAGAAGACTATAAGGAGAAGAGAGTCTACTAATGGTTACTCAACACCTACACCCCTAGATCCAGGCTCGGCTTTAGAAAACAAAGATCACGGAAAACAGACCACTCATATACCGACCTGGACTCCTTGACTTTTCAAAGCGATTCTAAGAATTCCACTAGGGACAAAGGGCCTGATCCAGACCTACGCAGATGCGCTGTGCATACTAACGCACAGCGTATCGGCATACACTCCCCCCGACACTCCCCCCTGTCCCAGCATATTTACCCTCGCTTACGCCGTCTGAAGACTACCCTAACTTGAGGTGGCGTAAGCAAGGGTAAATACGCTGGGACAGGAGGGTATTTACTAAAACACCTCCCTCCCTCCCTCATTAAACTACTTCCCCCCCGCTTACCTACACTAAGCTTTGCGTAGCAACGGCGAGGGACGTCCCCTCAGCCATTACTACGCTGCTACTATGGACGCCCGATCCTAGATCGGGCATTGCCGTAGTTACGCCGGCCAATATCTGGCCAGCGCATGCGCAGAATTACTTTTCAGCAGTTCTTATGTAGGTCTGGATCAGCCCCAAAGTGCAGCGTTTCGGGCTGCACTCAGCCCTTTTTCAAAGTCTTTGAAAAAGGGCTGAGGAGCCTGGTTTACGCCGGCCAATATCTGGCCAGCGCATGCGCAGAATGACTTTTCAGCTGTTCTTATGTAGGTCTGGATCAGCCCCAAAGACCGCAGAGTGTCTTTTTTAAGGGACACGATTGGAACCCACAGCAAGGATCCAAAAAACGCAGTAGGAGGGGTGGAAGGAAGCACAAACATCGCACCGAAACAAGACACAGTAGTGAAAGAGACTGTAGTGTACAACTTGTCCTCCTACAACCCCTCTACCTCTGAGATGGAAGTACTCAGAAAAGTACTACAATTCGTTGAGACCCACATCCACAACAAATTTGACCTTGAAATTGAGCTTCATCGTTTCTAACGACATCTATAATGAAAAGACTTTTTCTCTGACCGCCCAAGGGCTGATAACGAATCTTCATGTTTTAAGG
>WWET01006114.1:11611-25216 GCA_011038615.1 Limnodynastes dumerilii
CTGGGTGCTGGACACTATTTGGTTCAAAATATTTTTTTTCCTGTTTTCTTCCTCCTAAAAACTAGGTGCGTCTTATGGTCAGGTGCGTCTTATGGTCCGAAAAATACGGTAGATGCTTTTCTTTTACAAATGTGTGTTCATTTGGATGAGGGAGCATTTTTTTTACTGTTTCTATAATACCTGTTCAGTATTTTACCCATGATTTTCCTTATAGCATATTTTTCAGATGTATTTCTTTGCTTTGTTTTGCAGGCCAGTTAAACTTATCAAAAGCATCTGTCTTAGTCATCGGTTGTGGAGGCTTAGGATGTCCATTAGCACAATATTTGGCTGCTGCTGGTATAGGTAAGCATAAGGATTCTCTTTATTTTTTTTCTCTGCTTTTGTTACTGACATGGGCCGGATCCAGAACTACCATTATAAAGATTGGAAATTTCATAGTGTTGGTCGCTTCACATGAGAAGAGCAAAATGGCTGACTGCACTCATAGATATTCTTCTGTGTTCTGGCTGGGAAATCAGCCATGTCACCTCCTCCTGGTGGGCTGGAAGATGATTTTGGGTTGAGGGGGATACATAATGTAAATAGTAGGTTTGTTATTACTCTAAAATCTGAATGACTGTAGCAGGCTTCATGTTGAATGTTCCCTAAGCAATACAGACATGATATACTATCAGCATCTCATGCACAGAAGATGCCCCGCTCTGTTCTTTTCAGAGTTTTACAGATTTTGGGAGGATCCACAACAACGTCTGGTTTCCAACATATGTCCGCCATTTGCCGATAATAGCTAGCATGCGTAGTAACTATTTTACATAACCTATGTATTGTTTCATTACGTAGATTGCATATATGCGGTCTTTAAGTAACTAAATGATACGTAGATTACGTAAAATAGTTACTATGCATGCATAGTAGCTATTATCAACAAATGACGGACGTATGTTGGAAGACTATGTCTGTATTGTTTAAGGAACGTGTCCATTAAGGCTCCAGCAATTTCTTTTCTTTTTGGAGTTTTAGTCTTGGGACCGGATCCAGACTTCAGAACGTTACCCCACTTATGCATGCAAAGTGCGTAAGTGGGGTGTTTGGAGGGGGGGGCGCATGTGTTTTATGCACGCAACTTGGTTCCATACAAAGGGAATTATAAAGAAAAGGGCTGTGCCCAAGGTCAGCGGAGGGAAGCATTTAAATTTTATAGTGTGGGTGGGATTAGGTACTGATGAGTCACTCGTGGGATTTAAGGCTTCCTTCTGGCAGCATAAATCACACAATCTCCGCACGAGAGAGGGGAGTGACAGGGGCAGTTCACACCCCTCTTCTGTGCAGACTGACAGACACCTACATGCACGGAAAATGTGCGGGGGTCTAGGTCAGGTCCATAACGTTTAAAATGTCTCTGACTTTGTGTCAATGTAGGAAATCCTAATCGGACATATTAAACCTCAAGGTTTTTTTCTTTTGGGATAAATAATCAATCCTGTAATTACGATGCAAAAATATTTAACTGATTGCACTTTTTTCTATACATAGGACGTTTGGGTTTGCTGGATTATGATGTGGTGGAAATGAGCAATCTTCATAGACAGGTTGTGCACACTGAAAAAAGACAAGGAACGCCAAAAGCAATATCTATTGTGAAAACCCTAAGAAAGTACGTCTTTTTTTGTAACTATAACAAAATTATCTTGTCAGAATTGAATTGTTGATTTATTATGAATTGAAGTTGTTTTTTTCTAAATTCTCTGTTTAGCTGCAAAGGAAGGAAAAGTTTTGTTTTTGTTTGATTTTTGAATGTCTCTTGCACTAGAGCACTGCCTTATCCTGTTATCCATCACAAACTGATATAACTGAGGATAAACAGGAAAATGAAAACAGCTTGTTCAAGAAGCGTTGCGAGTCCCCACTGCAAAGGCTCGCATTGCGAATTAGGGACAGCCGAAAGCTCTTTTTTGGCTGTCCCTATTTCGAATGCGAGCCCTTTCGGAATTTTTTTCTTTATGAATGGGTGAGTATGCGATTCGCATACTCACCCATTCACTTTCGGAAGCGCCGCCGCCGCCAGGGACTTAGGGTTAGGCTGCGGGGAGGGAGACTTAGGGTAAGGCTGCGTGGGGGGACTTAGGGTTAGGCTGCTGGGAGGGACTTACGGTTAGGCCAGTGGTTCCCAAACTTTCTCATTTCGAGGCACCCTTAAGGTCTCCGTATTTTTTCAAGGCACCCCTAAGACAAAATAATTACCAAACAGTCTAATTTTTTAAGTATTTAAGTCAAAATAGCGTAATAACTATTTAGGAAAACACAGAAATAATTATTAAAATAGACATCAAGTTTTTTTTATGTTTTTTTACGCAATCAAAGATTTACAAATATATACAGATTTTAGTGCAGATTTTAATGAAAATGTGATTGCCCGTCTGCAAGGTTACCTCATTCAGATAGGTTCCTACCTACACATAAACTTCTCTAACAAAGTACTTACCTCCCTCTGTAGCATTTGCCTATAAATTATTGATGGCAGGACACAGCCATCTTTTAATACAACACAATCTATGTACCATAATAACAAATATAAGACTTACCGTCCCTCTCTCAGTGATAGGCTGCAAAGAAATGATTGTAGTACTCTTTCTGTTATTTCACCTGGAACACAGGGGTAGGCTGTTCTGGAACACAGGGATAAGCTGTTCTGGAACACAGGGGTAGGCTGTTCTGTAACACAGGGCTAGGTTGTTCTGGAACACAGGGGTAGGCTGTTCTAGAACAGGTTTTCCAAAAAAAGCAAAATAAAATATATCTTATAAAAAATAAATAAGAACACCCCCCTCTATTTGCTTCATCATCTCAACTTCTCCATTCACTTTATCATCACCCCCTCCCCATTCTCATTATCTTTCCCATTCTCTTTATCATTTTTCTATCCCCTTCATCATCCCCACTCTTCTTCATCATCTCCCCCTCCCCATTTATCATCTCCCCATTCTCTTTAACATTTCTCCATCCCCTTCTTTATTTTTTTACCCTCCTCCATTATCATCCCCATCTCTCTATTTATCATCTCCCAATTTTTATCATCTCCCCCTCCCCTTCGTCAGTTCTCTATTTCAGTCATGTCTCCTACCCCTCATCAGCTCTCTATCATCTCCTCCTGTGTTGTCCGCCTTCTCCATCATCTCCGCCTGTGTTGTCCCACTTCCCCATCATCTCCTCCTGTGTTGTCCCCCTTCCCCATCATCTCTACCTGTGTTATCCCCCCTTCCCCATGATCTCCTCCAGTATTATCCCCTTGCCCATGATCTCCTCCTGTGTTGTCCCCTTTCCCCATCATCTCCATCTGTGTTGTCCCCCTTCCCCATCATCTCCTCCTGTGTTGTCCCCCTTCCCCATCATCTCATCCTGTGTTGTCCTCCTTCACCATCATCTCCTCCTGTGTTGTCCCCATCCCCATCATCTCCTCCTGTGTTGTACCCATTCCCCATCATCTCCTCCTGTGTTGTACCCCTTCCCCATCATCTCCTCCTGTGTTGTACCCCTTCCCCATCATCTCCTCCTGTGTTGTACCCCTTCCCCATCATCTCCTCCTGTGTTGTACCCCTTCCCCATCATCTCCTCCTGTGTTGTACCCCTTCCCCATCATCTCCTCCTGTGTTGTACCCCTTCCCCATCATCTCCTCCTGTGTTGTACCCCTTCCCCATCATCTCCTCCTGTGTTGTACCCCTTCCCCATCATCTCCTCCTGTGTTGTACCCCTTCCCCATCATCTCCGCCTGTGTTGTACCCCTTCCCCATCATCTCCTCCTGTGTTGTACCCCTTCCCCATCATCTCCTCCTGTGTTGTACCCCTTCCCCATCATCTCCTCCTGTGTTGTACCCCTTCCCCATCATCTCCTCCTGTGTTGTACCCCTTCCCCATCATCTCCTCCTGTGTTGTACCCCTTCCCCATCATCTCAGGGCATACTTGAACTATGCTCTCTTCGGCCCCTCCATGCACCCTCCTCTGCCCTGCCGGCTCCTGGCGGTGCACAGAGTTTCCTGCTTTATGCGTGTGACGTCACATGCATGAAGCAGGAAACTCTGTGCGCTGGCAGACTGTCAGACAGCTGCCGGACTCTTTACCTGCATTATGGCCGGGATACCACAATGTTTCCACGGCACCCTGGTGACAGCGTCGCGGCACCCCAGGGAGTCGCAGTGCACAGTTTGGGAACCGCTGGGTTAGGCTGTGGGGGGGAGACTTAGGGTTTGGGTTAGGGACCAGGTTGGGGGAAACTCAACTTTCGGAGCACCATGTTCGGTGCTCCGGGGATCGATTGCTATGCCTCATCGAAATAGGGCCGTTTGCTATTGGGACCAACACTCGTTGAGAAGATAACATGGTAAATTAATAATTAGTGAAGTAGATATATTTATATTTATATTATATTTATATTACATATAAAAAAAAATTGCATCCAAAGGTCCTCACGAAAACACGTGCCTAGCAGATTTAACACACGGAGGTTGGCTAAAAGTGATATCCTCATATGTCTGAACAATGCCAAAATTTGCGGCATCACGGCAACATTGTTTTTCAACAATTTAAAACCACTGATAGCAAATTTGATTGTATGTTAAACAAGTAAAATGGTATACTGCTAATGCTATGTTTCAGTAGGTTATTATAGATGTTGGAGATGAAATGTTGTTCCTGGTACAGTGCTAAGCATCTGGTGGCCCTGACCAAAAAGGAGTTACTGGAAAGCCCTGTATTTCCTACAGTTTGATTTTCCACTCACCATTAAGAGTTGTTTACTTCCATTACCTCTCCCAGTACTAAAAACAACAACCAAATGTATACACCTTGTCATTTTACCAGATTTTATTATCTGAGCATCTCTTTGCGCAGGTGTACTGAACAGAATTTAGACTTGAGATAGGAAACATCACTCCCCTGCAGTCAACATGGTTTAGCCCAGGAGTAACTAAGTTCAAGCACTTACTTAAGTCTGGATCCAGCCCAGTGTGAGTCTCTTATCTCAGACCTTTCGCAACATTTCGGTCTACTCGCTTATCTTATCCTGGAATCTCCAGAAATAGTGCAGTGGGACCTTGATGTGAACATTAATACACAAATAGCAATACCACAACTGACTAAATTATTGGCAGTATTACAATTTTGCGCCTCTGGATCATTCCAGAAAGTAATCGGCTCTGCGACAGGAATGTCACAGTCTTCCTTTAGATGATTTCTGAAGGTTGTAACGAGGGTGTTCAATTGCATCTCAATCAATTTATTTATATTCCATTGGATGAGGCAGATTGAACTGCATTTTGTCACTATTGCTGGTTTTCTACATGTCAAAAGGGCCATGAAGAGCACACATATAGCTCTGCTCCCAAGGGAAATTGACTAATTTTTATCAATGGAAAAAACTCCCATTTTCTGAATTTCCAGATTTTATGTGATGCCAACCTCCTTATAGTGATGTTTCCGGGGGGTGTCCATACCCCTTTGTTATGAGGCAGTCATTAATATGGTGTAGACTGGAACAGAGACATGTACAAGGTTTTGGTGATACATTGCCTTAAGGTATTTAGGCTGATGCTTATGTCCACAATGATGCAGAGGAACAGGAGTCCTGCAGCTCGTCTTCACAGGACAGAAGAACCTTCAGGCTCTATGCATGTGCAACATATTTCTAAGGTACCTTAATACTTGCACTTTTTAATTATTTTTACAATTTAACTACATAACCCTAATATGCCATTTCTACACATGTATAATGTAATTAAACCATTTTTTTTTAAAACCTAAACTCTTTCAATGCTATGGAATGAGATAAGTGTAGATGAATTAAGGCTTTAGAAGAAGTGTGCGTAATAGACCAAGTTTCTGAGTAAATTTAAACATAATGGGCCGGATCCAGAACTACGTGCTGTCTTTTAGACCGCATATACGCAATCTACTTATCGAAACGATATGCAGATTACGTACAATAGCTACTACGCATGTGCAGTAGCTATTGTTCATTGAATTACGTCCGTCTATGGAAGACGGACGTAGTTCTGGATCTACCCCAATAACACATACCTTGTAGCATGTAAATGACTTCTCAAGATCTGGCTGCATGTTTGTATATTTACGGTATGTTACTTTTGCATTACATGTAAAAGAGTTTTGTTCATTGCTTTTATTTGAAATACAAATTATTGTAATGCTAAGTTAACATTTGGCATGTGTTTGTTAATAACCAGCTTGGTAGATGTATTATAGTTTAACTTATAAAATATAGAATAAGAATATTAAAAAAAAACATACATTTACACATGTTAATGCACAATTTTATTTCCCAAGGTTCCCAAAAAAAGTTTGTGTTTTACTTTATTATTTTAAAAAAAAATATTTATTTTCTTGATGATTTTTGTACACATTTTTTTGTCAGTGCCTGAGCAGACCTTTTGCCATGGAGGTGCCATGGAGGTGCTGATGTTCCTTATGCCGCAGAGGTGAAGGGTTTTTCAGCACCCAGCAGTTTGTAGTGCTCCCCGGATGCAACAAAATCATCAAAGCGTGTTGTGAACCTCTGCCAATCCCACTGGGTCACCTGGATAAACTCCTGGAAGAGTTCCTTGTGCTGCTCCAACCCAACGCACAACAGTAGCATGTTCTTCCACTTAACCGTGTTCTGGGTTTGCACCATTTCCCCAGCACAGATGTTAATGGAGGCTAAGCAGCATTAGGGGAGGGTTGTTGTCTCCATTGGTAACACTGGCCCAACTTACTCGGTTGCCGGACGTCACAAGTCTGGGTACTCCTCAGGAAGTGAGCCAGTGTCCTCTTGTATTCCAGCCTAAAAGGGCAAAAAGCACAAAATGGACATATTGTACATCTCAAGGACATTATTTTTAATGTAATTATGTTTTCCTTTTATTTTAAATGTTAACAACTACATGTGTGCTTACCTTGTCAATAAGCGTGTAGAAATTTATGAAAGTGAACATTTTTACAATTAACAATTGTTGCTTGGTCTTTGTGTTAAAATTGAATTAAACCAAATGCAACATGGTACTTTTAAGTCTCAGACTATATAAAATTATCACACATGTTTGGTCCCTAGATGCAGGATTCTTTGTGAAGGACCCTCAGCGCTATCCAGGTTCCCAACACTTTCAACCTCCTGCTGGGCTATAGCATTCATAGCTAGTTCTTCTATATCTGGTAAACTTGAGGTTTTCTGGCATTGGGCCTGCTCCGGTCCACCTTGCATGCTGGTTCCCCATTCCATCTTTCTTCTTAGCAGTCAATCCAATGTCACCTCCTGCACCTCCATCCTCCAAAACCACCTGGGACACACCACCCTCTGCCCCTCGATCCACTCAATCCCCTTTTCCTTCCCCCTCCCTCCCTGGTGATGGTGGAGCTGCGTGGCCACTTGTGATATGGAGAAGTCCAGGAGGGCCATCATGCAGTGGATGAAAGTAAGTAAAATGTTTAAAACACATGTAACTCATTAACATCAAACACACGTTAATGTCACATTAAACACTACACTAGCATACTCCTTCAGTACATGCTCAGAATAAATAACACAACATATTTGTCTATATAGGACATACAAAGTTTTTTTAAACAACACTAGACAAATTCATATTCTGAATTCAATTTTTTTTAAAATATTTTTAATTACCAAAAACTGGAAAAGAATTTGAGGCTGATTCAGAGCTGCACTTACACATTTTTTAGGTACAAGTGTAGACCTGAGAAATATCATGTTGAACTGCAAGGGGAGGCACATTTACATTGTGAGAGACAATGGGCCTGATCCAGAACTACGCCCGCCATACTAGCTACGGCGGGCGTAAGCGTAAGATCGACTGAAAAGTGGTTCTCCAAGTGCCAACATGCCCTGACATCCATGGGCATGCTTGGGATTGTAGTTCTACAATCATCAGCATGCCCTGTCGGGACAGGAATATTTATTTATTTATTTGTGTGTGTGTGTGTGTGTGTGTTGGGGAAGGGAGGCTGTGCTGCTTTTTTTTTTCCAAAGGGCTGCTTTTCTGCGGCCAATTCAGAGGTGCGTGTTTCTAATGAAACACGCACTCGCTGAATAGTACGTTTTTTGTGGATCCGCCTTGCGCATCCGCTAAAACTCAGGATCAGGCCCACTAAGTTCAAGCACTTAACTAAGTCTGGATCCAGCCCAAAGCTATTAGTATATGAATGCAAAAGTGTAGTATTTTTCCTGCATGCAAAAGAATGAAAAAGAGTTAGCACCCCTTTCTAGGAAAAATGGTTTAGCTGAGGTTTATGTTTACCTGTTTTGCCCTCTCTCAGACTCTGGATCAGCCCCATTATTATTACGCATAAATGAATGACAAATGTTTTGTGACAAAAAAAAGCAATCTAAATGTGTTGTATTATAAACACACTAAAAAGATGTTCCTGAGGGTTAAATGTAAAGTCACAATAATCTGTATAAATAATCTGAGCATGACATTTAAGAAAACAATTATGTTAATTTATTTTTTTTAAACTAACTTGAAGGTAATGTTTTTATTTCTTTCTTTTCAGATCGCACTGGCTTCTCCTTTAGACCATCCACTGTATTGAGTTTACGTGGATGTGACTTTCCCAGACGACTGACCGGATCATGGAGATAATCATCAGCTTGTCAATCCTCCTAATGATTAAAAAAAAATCCCATTTTATATTTGTGTTTTTGTTGTTTTCATTCTTAGAAAATGGTTCAAATACACATTAGACATTACAGGTTAGGGTTTACATAGGAAAATGTACTAACCATGTTAGTTACTTGGAGAATTGATTATTACGTCCCTTATTATGTCTCTAAAAAACACATGTTGATGCATCATCTATTTATTTTCATAATAAACATGTCACTTTGTAAAAATATTAACATCATCAAGTAGTAGTTTTGTTTAAAAGTACCCATAAAAAAAACCTGAAAAAAGCTGAAAAAATAACATATGGAAACTCCAATATTTCTTTTTGGTCTAAAATGGCTGAAACATTTAGTTAATAAAAAGTGCAAGAATATTTAAAAACACAAGTTTAGATAACAAAAATATTCAGTTAACTTCTAAAACATGAAAGCATAATTATCAAAGAAGCACATTAATAAAGATTATATTAAAATTTTAGTACAAAAATGGTTTATAAGCAGGAATCCTGAGGTTCGTTTACTTTGGTTCATATGGCTATTATCTAAATTGCCTCAAAAAAAAAATTAAAAGAATTTATAGAGAGAATATTTAATTAATTAATTCATTCCTTCATTCATTTATAGTATTGACGTATGTGTGGATAGTGTATACTTTACAAGATAAAACCTCTCCGTCTCTCACACTACCTATGAGCACATTTCCATATGGAAGGCGAGTTATGTAAGCGGAGAGTGGTTATAGCTGTTAAGGACGGTTTTCTGAATCTTGTGCAGAAGACCCTCCTACGTTCATTGCGTACAAGAGGGCTTATGCATGCAACACATTATTAATTCTGGATCAGGTTCATAGACCTGTTTACTGGTAACACAAATATTATGGGTGCTTAAGAGTCACTGAGTTGGCTTCTATAGATTATATAAATAATCTGAAGAAAAATACCAGATATTTGTACTTATGCTGTTTCTTTTTTTACATCTTCTCTTTCAGATTGAATTCGTCAGTTGAATATGTTCCATATCTTATGATGTTAAACCCAGAGAATGCTCTCCAGCTAATTCAACAATATCCTTTACACTGTTTAACACAGTAATTAACACACAAATAAAACATTTCAGAACAGAAATGTTTGTTCCATATTAAATGATCTGAAAATGCTAGTATGCCCCAGTGTACTGGCTATGTACAGTCATTATAACCATCATAATCATAAATATCATCATCATAAATATTTTCCCCTGTTTTTGTGATGTAAGATACATGTGTTCATGTTTAAGCTAAGCATGATGATGGCACACAATTATACCGGTATTGAACATGGTCATTATATATATATATATATATATATATATATATATATCTATATTTATTAAACAAAATATATGTATTAACTAGCATACTAGCATAAGTACCTGGTGTTGCCTGGGTTTAGATTTGATAGCATGTACTGTTTTTGTTAATAACATGATTTAATGTCATTCGGAATAATCTTTTTCCCTTTCTGGTCAAACTCCACCCACAACTGACATTATTTGTTTAAACCACACCCTTTTCCCCCTAAGTCCCATCCCTTTTTGTGGGCTGCAAATCAGGACGGCCCGTCTTAAATCGGGATGACATGTCATCCAAATCTATCAGTGGAAGGCCCAGATTGGACTGCCTGTGTTAAAATTATGCCAAAGCGTACACAAACAGGAGGTCTGACTGGGACCCCAACCCCCTAATATAAATGATGGGATCCAATGTTACCACTCTGTGAAGTGTTTTTTCCAAATCCATCATTGAAAATAAGCTCCGCCCTTGTAATGACAGACTCCGTCCATAACTGACCTTATTTGTTCAACCACACCCTCTTTTCCATATTCCATACAGTCTGCAAATCAGGGTAGTCCCTAAATTGTGATGAGATGTGCTCCAAATCCATCCAGTGCAAGGTCCAGAACAGGCTCCACAGAGCTGCCCAGCATACACCAACGGGAGGTCTGACCAGGATGCCAACCCCACTAAAACCTGGTCCACCTTGCATTGGTGGGGCATAAATATAAACTGGAGGGTGTTAGATTCAGAGGAAATGTGTGGACAAATTACTTCACTGAAAGGGTGGTAGATAAGTGCAATAGCCTCCCATCTGAGGTGGTTGAGGCTAACACAGTAGAACAGTGTGAACATGCTAGGGATAAATATAAGGATATCCTAAATCTTAAACTAAATTGAGGGTAAATAGGGTCTAGGGTCAGTATAGATTTAAATAAACAACTGGGCAGACTGGATGGTCCATGTGGCTCTTATCTGCTGTCACTTTCTATGTTTCTATTGGTTGCATCCCAGTCGGTGCAAGGGTGTCATAATGCATAACATGACAGAGAAACAAACAGACCAATTAATTTTATATATAAAATATTTTTTTGAAGTGAAATTTGCTCTAGGTATATATATATATAAATATAGCTAATGTTGGCATGTGGTTTTAAACCATAATCATCATGCAGCAATTATCCTTAATTATCTTCTAACATATGATGTTATAGCAGATTGTTCTGATAATGTCCCTACTAGATATCTTGTCAATGATGCTTGTGTGAAATCTGGAAAACCATTGGTATCTGCCAGTGCTCTTAGATGGGAAGGTCAGGTAAGTGGGTGTTTTGGAAGGGCCTTCAGCTTGCTTCGTGGAAATTATATTTCTTCCAATGTTGCTATTTTTTATGAGCTTTCCTATATTAATTTGATCAAATCATTTCTGAAGTATTTATAGATAAAATACTTACCGTAGTTTTGTTTCAACCCATGTGGATGTATTTCCAGAACTTATTCTTTCTGAGGACCTCAGACATAGCCATCCAGAGATCATGTCATATTTAACATTTATTAACACATCTGCTAATGTCCTCTTATTTTGCTCACTATTTATATTTTGTACTGTGATGGTTATCAGGCTACACACAAACTGCAGCATTTGTAGAAAACATGAGATCTACAAAAAAAGATTGTTTATTTTATGTTTTCTTTTCTAGCTAACAGTGTATAATTACCAAGGTGGGCCATGTTATCGGTGCTTATTCCCTGTCCCTCCACCCTCAGAGACAGTAACAAACTGTGCAGATGGTGGAGTTTTAGGTATTGGTAAGTGCTTCCAGTTATACTGGGTTTATAACTGTTATTAGTAGTAAACATGTCTTAAAAATTTAAAATGACCAAACTCTGAAGCCTCTCATTAGGATAGAATTGTTTTATAAGATCATTTTCCTGTCACATACAGCCCTTTTTACTAACGCAATGTTGGTACTTTTTATGTTGTTTTAGTGCCTGGCATCATGGGATGTATACAAGCCTTAGAAGTTCTCAAAATAGCATCGGGAATGGCCTGTATCCTTTCTGACAATTAAAACCATGTTACATGCCCATCTGAGCAATTCTGATTGGAACATAATATGGCTGATCTAGACTTCGTTCTCTCAACATTTTAAGTGTTAAGGGGCTGGAAAATTTAAGGTAGCTTTTACTGTTAGGAGTGGTGGGTTTTACTGATGGGAGTGGCTTCCCAAGCATTTGCATGCACACAGCGGGCATCTGCTATTAGATGCCTGCACTTGCTGAGAGCAGAAATCCAAATGCAGCACAGTTGGATGCTAGGATCTGGACCCATTTCTTTACATCTGTCAGCAGTAAACGGAAATGCAATAAAAATGCATAATACATTTAATATGCTTTTCATATACAGTGTGTTTCCGAGATACAATGACAGTAACTGGCATCGAGTATAAAGACAAACGTGCTCCTGCATCTTATAACCAGTAAGTTTCTGGTTATGTACCCTCCAGATGTCTGCAAGGTCTATGATGGTATTTTATGGAACAGAGTTCTGTACAATGGGATTTACTAAGAAAGGAGCTAGGCTCCCCTCCATGGTGGATGGGGGAAGCATTACGAGCCCACTTATGAGCAGATCAGCAGTCGGACGGACTGTTGATCCGCACTGTGTGATTTATAGCAGTTTAAGTCACGCATTTTGCACACAATAGAGGGAAGTGATGGGGTGTTTACTCCTCTTCCATGTGGAATTAAAGACCCCCGCATGTACGGAAAACAGACGGGAGTCAGGATTCGGTCTAAGGTGTGGAAGGGAGGAAAGTCAGTTGTGTTGCCTGCAATGATTCCATCATATTTGGATATACAGTTGGAAGCCTTACTTAACAAAAAAACAGAAGTGAAAGAGGTTTTAACATTTGTGAGAGCTACATTACCACCCTCCCACTTCCCACTTGGGTCTAACTCTAGTACCTCATGATTTATGTCATATTGATAATGATCCTGGTATTTACCTTTGTATCCATAACCTTCTCGTTCAGACCTTCTCTCCAATCCCCTCATATCAACATACTATGGTTACTGCTATTCAGGCAATCTTATTCCCTCTTCTGTGCTGCCACCTACCTTTATTTACACTCAGTTCTCCACAGCAGAGCACGGTATCCTTCCTCCTCCCAGGAGAATTCACTATATCTTTTTATTGGTACCTATGTTTATTGTGCCTTATGCTCTATTATGATTTTATATCTAGAGTTGGATATTCTTAGGTTTCCTAAACTGCTGCATAGTACTTTTAGTGGCCCCCCCCCCCCCCACACACAATTTTTTTACTGGCTCTCACACAGGCCTACAACAATCATCTTCTGTCTGCATTTACTTAGATGTTC
Source organism: Limnodynastes dumerilii (assembly GCA_011038615.1). Lineage (NCBI taxonomy): Eukaryota > Metazoa > Chordata > Amphibia > Anura > Limnodynastidae > Limnodynastes > Limnodynastes dumerilii. The sequence continues at coordinate 24,977 of WWET01006114.1, forward strand.
CATACTCAATTAAGTAATATTCAGAGTTTGAAGGTAGATTATGCTTCCCCCATTCCTCTAAATTTCTATTTTGTGTAATAAAATCTATGAAACATGCTCCAGATTACTCTATACACATTGGGCCTGATCCTGAGCTACGGCCGCCGTCGCTAGTACGGCGGGCGTAGCTCTAATGCGCATGCGCCGGGCAGATGTTGCCCGGCGTTACTATGGAAACGCCCGATCGTAGATCGGGCGTCC
>WWET01006115.1:13357-36469 GCA_011038615.1 Limnodynastes dumerilii
ATATATATATATAAGACCAGCCGGCACTCCAATAAATAATATAATCTTGATCCCTTACTTTAAGGCTGACTACACTCACTAGCATTTCACCACTGAATTCTCTAAGGGTATATCATGGTCTTTGATGGACTATCTCTCATATTATATTATATCTCATAAGTATTTTACACATTAAGATGAATTTTGTAGAGAATCGTCTGTTGGTTTACTTAAACCTCCCATTATTTGTGAGGTTTTACCAAAAGCAGGATATGTTTGTTTTTGTGTGCCTGTCTGGATAAAGCCCCTTGTGGTTAAGAGATCACAACTGATTGTGTAGCATACCGTTGACAATTCTCTTCTGCTTCAAGCCCTCCACTTTTTTGGTTTCAGTGACCCTATCCTCTCTTGGTTTTCCTCCTATCTCTCAGATTGCACCATCTCTGTTTCCAACCCTAGCTCACCCCAACCCCCTTCTCTCCACTCCCTGTTGGTGTCTCACAGGGCCCTGTCTTTGGCCCACTCCTTTTCTCCCCATGCACTTCTTCTCTGGGTAACCTCATCAGCACCTTTGGCTTCAACTACCACCTCTATGCCGATGACACCCAAATTTACCTCTCGTCCTCTGACCTCAACCCCTCTCTCCTGTTTAAGAGTTCCAAGTGTCTTGCGTCCTTATGCACATGGATGGCCCAACCCTTCCTCAAGATAAACATGGACAAAACGGAAATCCTTGTTTTTCCTCCCACCCCCCTGACAACCATAACTATTAGTGACACCTCTGTCTCCTCCTCTTCCCATCATCCTTAACTCTTCGCTTTCCTTCACACCTTACATCTGTGCTTTCTCTCAATCTCGCTTCCACTCACGCAACATTGCATGCACCTGACCCTTCCTTACCCTCATCTATTCTCGTCATATCACCCCTTCACTACTGTAATCTCCTCTTCACTTGTCTCTCTCTCACTCAACCATCTCGCCTCTCCTTCAGTCTATACTCAATGCCGATTCTAGGCTCATCTTCCTCTCACGCCACTTTTCCTTGGCCTCTCTTATGTCAAACTCTCCAACAACTTCCTGTCCACTTCAGAGCTTTCTTTTAACTCCTTACCCTCACCTTCAAGGCCATCTCCTCATCCACTGCACCCTACCTCTTTTCCCTCATCTCCATCCCACCCTTTACATTCTGCTAACCACCGCTGTCTGACCTACCAACTGATCATCACTTCTCCCGTGCTGCACTGCACTGGAATGACCTCCCTTTTCCAGTCAGGCTCTCCCCTACCCTGCAGGTCTTCAAACGCTCACTCAAAATGCATCTGTTAAGGCTAGACTACCCCTCCTCCACTTCATCCTCACTACCTTCTACTTCTATCCCCTTCTCTCCATCCTCTCCTCCAGCGCTCATACCAGCATTCCACTCCTCCCCCTCCACTTGTCTCCTGTTAGTCCATCCCTCCTACTTAGTAGGTTAGCTCCCTTGAGCAGGGCCCTCCATCCTAGTGTTTTCCCCTCCTCCACCGCTACCCCTTCCCTTAGCACCCTCCTGTTCACCTCTGCTACCCTTAACCTCCTCCCCTGGTGGCCTCCATTCACTCGCCCTCTCTACCTCCTTCTCTTTGATCTTTTCTAAAGTGAAACCTTATCTTTTATCTTGTCATCTATGTTCACTTTACTTTATTATTATATTTTATATTCAAATTGTATTTTATATTGTACTATTCTGTCTATTGCTACCCTGTATGTCTGTACTTTATTTTTTGCATTTTGTATGGCGCTGCGGACAACTTGTGGCGCCTTATAAACAATAATAATAGTATTAGCAATACTCTTTAATGCTAAACATTAATACCGAAGAAAAAAGGCAAATATCTATTTCAGACCAGATCAGCTGAAGAAATATGTAACCTTCCATTCCTCAAAAAGAGTACTTTAAAATTTTAAAACATAATACCTAAGATGGTATTCATTTGTATGCTGCTCCATAAGTGACTGTGTCATGCCTCAATTACCACAGCTACCAGGCAAACTTTAAAATGTTTTGTTTAAACTGTAAAATATTTGTAGTGTCTCAAGAGAAACAAATAGGCACAACATATTTTTCAAATTTACATAATCCAATCCAACAATTCAAATTATGAAGATGTTTTTATCACAACATGATACATCCCCAGTCTGGGGCTGATTCAGAGCTGCATTTACACCTTTTTTTTAGGTGCAAGTGTAGATCTGAGCAATACCATGTTGTACTGCAAGGTGAGGCAAATTTATATTGTGAAAGCAGAACTAGAATTGAGAGGTGAAGTTTCTTAGCTCCACTCTATTTTATAGATTAAACCTAAATCTATGCTGTATGTGAGTTCTATGTCCAAAAGTATTTCCCAGCATGCAAAAGATTTCAAATAAACACCCCTTACTCTGCAAAATGGTTTAGCAAAGCTGTACCTGTTTTGTCCTCTGAGGGTCGGATTCAGAGCTGCGTTTCCGTCCTTTTTTCAGATAGAAATGCAGCCAAAATGAGCATTGCGCAGGCTCACAACGGGAACGGGCACAGAAAGATGGGCTTAAGTCTGCCCATTTGTCTGTGTCTTCATCCGACAGCACTGTGTGAGTGGAACAGAGGGTTCTATAATATTGAAATGTGAAAAGGGGTGGCTGCACATCCGCCATACGCTTATGGTGTAAGTGTAAGTGTAGGACACCAATGTAAAAATGTTACACAAAAATATTGCCAAATAAACATATTTAACAATCAATAAACAAAAATAATATAATAAATAATTGTTATAAATTTCCCAATTATAGGGCATGCTACAAGCACCAGCATGCCCAAGGATGCCAGGGCATACTGGTTCTTGGAGAACTACAAGTACCAGCATGCCCTGTCATCCGGGCCCACCGCAACATGTTAATGTCCCTCTTAGATATGTAATAACACATAGGGCCAACCCTTAACAGTACAAAATAGGTTAACATTAAATACAGTACAATAAAAATAAATCATACTTACCTGCTTTGATTGGATCTTCATCTCTAATGGATCCCATCTTGTAAACTTTTAATCCGTGGGGGGCTCTTGGCAAAATAAAAAAAACCTGGTACCAATGACGCAACTTATGTCCTGCTTCCAGGACATCCCAGTGCTAATGACAGTTCTACTGAAACACGCAACTCTGTATAGGCCGAATTGCTTAAAACTCTGAATCCGGCCCTGAATTAGCCCCTCTATGCATAAGGGCCTAAATTAAGAGTTTGGGAGTAAGGATAAAATAGGTGTAAATGTACAGCTTGGCTAAACCATTTTGCAAAATGAGGGGTGCTCATTAATCTTAAATCTTTAACATGCAGGGAAATAACATTACTTTTGCACTCAAATACAGCATAGCTTTACGTTTAATCTATGAAACAGAGTTGAGCTAAGAAATTTCACCTCTTAAATATAATTTTGCTTTCACAATTTAAATTTTTCTCCCCTTGCAGTTCAACATGATATTGCTCAGATCTACACTTGCACCTAAAAAAAGGTGTAAGCGCAGCACTAAATCCGGGCCAAGGTACCTTAATTCAAGTAAATGCTATAAATCTCAGCTAACTCATCACAGCTGGTAACTGTGAGTTTAGAGCTGGAGACAACGGGGCTGATTGAGTTTTAGCGGATGCGCAATGCAGATCCACTAAACCGTGCTATGCAGAGGTGCGTGTTTCTTTAAGCTAAAGGTGTGTGTTTCGCTATGACTAAAATAAATAAAAAAATCTTGCCTGACAGGGCATGCTGGCGCTTGGAGAACCACAAGCACCAGCATGCCCTGCCAGTCAGGGCCCACTTTGCCATAAAAAAGCCCCCATAGTGATAAAAATATAGTATAGTGGCAGCCATTATATTTTTTCCAAAATTGCCCAAATGTAAAGTAAAAATAAAAAATAAACTACTTACTTGCTCTGCTGAAGGTCCAGTCTTCTAAGCTTTTAATCCAGGGCAGGCCTTGGCAAAGAAAAAAAAACACGTGGGCAAGTCATTAAAAACATCCTGCAAGCTGGACATCCTGGCGCTGACAACAGTTGTACTGTCATTGGGGTATATTTATACTCTTTGCAAGCCTGGGAATTCTCATTTATAAACGTAATATCCCAGGCTGGCAAAGTGTATAAATATACCCCAATGACAGTACAACTGTCATTAGAGCCGGGATGTCCTGCTTGCAGGACATGTTTAGTGACGTGCTCACATGTTTTTTTGCCAAGGTTTAAAAGCTTAGTAGACTGGACAACCAGCAGAGCAGGTAAGTAGTTTATTTTTTATTTTTACTTTACATTTGGGCAATTAAAAAAATATATAATGGCTGTCACTATACTATATTTTTTTTTATCACTATGGGGGCATTTTATGGCAAAGCAGGCCCTGGCTGGCAGGGCATGCTGGTGCTTGTGGTTCTCCAAACCACCAGAATGCCCAGGCATCCATGGGTATGCTGGTGCTTGTAGTTCTACAAGCATCAGCTTGCCAATATTTTTTTATTTATGTTGTAGTGGCGTGTGAGCAGTCTACGGGGGAAGAGGTTTATTTTTGTACTTTTTTTAAACTAATTAACTTTTCCCCCAGCTTCGATAAGCGTAAGGCTGATTAGCAGCCACTGGACAGTCCTGCATGCAATATTTAAATGAGAAAAACAACCCTTTTCTCATTTAAATAATGTGGAACTCGAAGTTCCACAGACGCAGGGCAGTCGGAATCGCACCCATCTTTCTGTGCGCGCTCCCGATCTGAGCATACGCAGTGCTCATTTTTGCAGCGCTTCCGTCTGAAAAATAGATGGAAACGCAGCTCTGGATCAGCCACAACTAATGTATCTTCTATACTGGGGGTAGCAACTGTTGCAGGCTTCTGAAACTTATTAGGCTGAATTACGTATCTAGCAAACATTTATAACTTTTAAAGAGTACGTACTTCTAATTAACCGTTAACAGTTGTGAGTTAATCTGGAATTATATTGTTGCGATTTAGCCACTACTATTGCAAAATGTTTGTGTGAATAACTCCATTACAAAATATGATATCATTTTAAAACCACACCCATAAATGGAAATATTTGAAACTAGTGAATCAAATAAAACATTTAGGAGCTGATTCAGAGTTTGGGAGTAAGGGCAAAACTTTTGCAAGTGTAAAGCTCGGTTAAACCATTTTGCAAAGTAAGGGGAGCTAATTAATTTAAAATCTTGCAATACTTTATTTTGGAATATAGAACTCAAATTCTGCACCTAAAAAAGGTGTAAGTTTATCTCTGAATCAGCCCCTTACTGAATATACCCAGGTCAGTCAGTAAACTGTGCAAATTCGGTTTAACATTAAGTTTTAATGTATGAGAATGGGCTGTTAAATTGAAACAGACAAAAAATAAATAAAAAAATAATTTAAAAAACCTTAAAATATACACATATTAAAATGTATAAAAATAAAGCACTGTAATTTACTAAACAAACCACTTAAAAAGAAGAATGGTCATTATTAATGTAGAATTGTCATTCATTTGACATGCAAACACTTGTAATTAGTTATACCATTAGTACATGACTGTATTAAAAAAAAAACAAAAAAAAAACCCAAGAATTAACACCAGGTACATTCAGAAAAAGGCCCGCTTTTACGGGGCAACTGATAATAATATGAGAAGAATAATGCAACTTGGACTTAAGGTGTTTGTTTTGTTTGGAATGGACTTCATAAAGGTGGAATGCCAATTGCTAAATTGTCTTAAGTTGACTGACTAAATTGGATGAACAAACAATACTATTATTATTATCGTTTATTTATAAGGTGCCCGCAGCGCCGTACAAAATACAGTACGGACATACAGGGTAGGGATAGACAGCATAGTATATATAAATACTATATGACAAAAAATATCAAAAATAAAGTGAATCAAGCACAGAACGCAAGGCAAAAAGTGAGGTGTCAATCTTGGAAGATCAGGGAGAAGGGGATAGAGTGCAGTGAGAGGTTGAGAGAGAGCCACCAGGTGGGGATGGGGTAAAAGGGTAGCAGAGGGGGACAAGAGGGTATGAAGTGAGGGGGGAGGGGGGGGGGAAGGACAACACTAGGATGGAGGGCCCTGCTCACGTGAGCTAACACACTATTTGGGAGGGAAGAACTTACACAAGACATAAGGAGGGGAAAGGAAGTGGATTGCTTGTGTGAGCGGAGGAGAGGGGGAAGGAAGAGAGGGGATAGATGAAGGATGCAGTGAGCTGCACCCCACTGCCTCCTGTCTCCCTCCGTCCGTCCCTCACAAACACTTCAACTGACTCAGCTGTTGTCTCGCCTGCTTCCTGTTACAGCTTCCTTTTTGTTTTTTTTTGTTTAATGCTTTACTTTGCCATCCAGCACTTTATTTTCTGCTGCTCCTTCCAACGTCCCCAGTCAGCACACCTCCGACACCTTCAGTTCTCCAATACTTCTCCTTCTTTCCAATCAATGCCACTCATCACTTCTTACGTAAGTAGCGTAACCAGCAGCCTCTCCAGCAGGGGGCCGCAAAGATGACCCTTATATCTTTCATATGTCACATTTTTCTTTGGTACAAAGTATTCTTCAAACTTTTGCATTATAGAAGCTAAGACCATGTTCTGACCATCAGCAAACTGAAAACTATTATAAATGTCCAGCAAATCCTCCCCTATTACATGAAGGACAATGGATGCCTTTGTTTTCTCTTCCTCCTGCTTTGCACCACTTGCAGTGAGGTAAATATTAAACCTTTGTTTAAACCTTTTCCAGTTCTCTGACAGATTACCAGACATTTACATGCCACTTGGAGGAGATATCTTATCCATATTGTACACAGTAATTAGATGAGAAAGCAGTTTTTTTTCTTAAGTGGACTTTTACTCACTTTTCACAGGTAAAATGACTTCTGCCTGATATCTGGGCACTTTAAGCCTTCTTGTAAAGCACTTCCGACACCATGCTTTGCTTGGGTTCTATTGAGTAAAGGACACTGGAACCATGATATAACTATTAGCTTCTTTATTCAGCCATTACACAACTCTCCCTCTAGTAAAGCCCGCCTCCTAGCTTCCACAGGGTTAAGGGACAGACACTAAAGAATCAAGCTCACTTAAACAGTAAGGGAGTGTCAACAAATACTATGCAATAATGCATTAAAACCACAACCAGGAAAATATAAGAATAAGGAAAGATGCTAAACAAGACATTTTGTAGAGATATCAGATCTGCCTTGGAGACCTTCGTTATCAGGGTTTGCAATCTCTTCTTTAAATCCTGGCAGCACTAAGACACACCCATAACAGACTCTCCAACATGACCCATTCCATTAGGTACAATTTAATCTGCTCCTGATCTTCCAACTGTTACCTACCTGGTTTAAATGAATTAACTGATATTTAAAGAAAGATTTGCCTCTTCCAACAAAGGTGGTTACCATAGTAAAAAATACGAGAACTCAGAAACCAACAGGTAGCGGACAGGGGAAGGAAGATGAGCTAGGGATGGAAACAGAGAATTTGCGGTCAGAGAGATAGGAGGAAAACCAGGAGAGAGTAGTGTCAGTGAGACCAAAAGAGTGGAGAGTTTGAAAAAGAAGAGGATGGTCAATGGTGTCAAAAGCAGCTGACAGATCAAGAAGGATGAGGATGGAGTAGTGGCCCTTGGATTTGGCAGATAACAGATCATTGGTCACTTTGGTAAGGGCAGTCTCAGTGGAATGGAGGGGCCGGAAACCAGATTGGAGGGGGTCCAGGAGAGAGTTGTCTGAGAAAGGGAATTCTGTTGAATAACTACACCACTCTGTGGAGGAATCTTGAAAAAGGAAGACACTTTGTCACCGATTAAGGAGCGCAATTACACCCTTTTTAACGTTTTTTTTCTTGTTCTAGCTTTAAGTTAAAACTCTGTTTTTAGAGTTCTTTCTTATTAAAGGGGGATAGAGTGGAACCCCCTTCTTTAAGGTGTTGTGACAGCTGCCCAGGGAGGTAGCACGGGTATATTTGTCTAGTGTTTTTGATAAATTAAAAACACTGTTAATTCACACCCTAGAACATTACATTAGTGTCGTTTCACCTGAATGTCTGCATTGCATGCATACATAAATCTAGCTTTAAGAGTCCTGTAGATGACTACTATTTCATATCCAATTCCAGGCTCTAAATAAAAATGTTATATATTTATAATATATCACAAAAACAAATAAACCTTTGTATTGTATTATTTTTTTATTATGGAATCTCTCACTAGACCTCAGAAAGTGTAATGCTCACTTTTAAAAATATAACATTCCATTTAAATATCACACATTTTTGAGGCTGGCCAGACAATACAAAAGGTCAGACACAGAATGAAGATAGAATTACATATGCTAGCCTCCATACAGGATCATACGTAAGGGCTTAGCCAAGTACTTACTGTATGATGTGCATGCGTTACCCCACCCACCATGCATATCAATTATGCATTGTGTGATGGACCACACCACAGTCATAGACAAATTTACGCATCGGAATGCAGCATAGGTCGGCTACGTTCCGCAGTGCAAGTACCTGTACTATGCTTGCACACTACTAACGCACAACCAACTTATGCACGCCGTGTGCGTAAGTCGGCTGTAATTATTAGTGAAGCATCCGGTCCAAAATTTCTAAACTTCTTTTAAATATGCTATGAGAAGGTACAGAGGATGTTGCACATAATTAATGCACCTGCATCATCCATTGTTATATTGTTAAATTCAGATGGAAGTGGTATTTAATATTTGTTTCTCCTATGTGATTCAGGATCTTCAAAATTTTTATTTTCATAGTTTGATTTATGCCCATTTTTAAACATCTTAGTCTGTAATTTTACCAGTATTTGTTTTGGGCTTCTCCTATTTGTCCACTTGCCTCAAGTCAGGTATTTAAACCCATTTTTCTTTATTCTGCCCACATTTGTTTTTATTTTTATTTTTTATATGGTGTTTTTTCTGCCCAAACTGTCTATTGATGGTGATCTTTTTAAGTCCTCTATGGACCTGAATCAGAATAGTTACTCTTAATTATATGTGTCATTGCAGCTATTTTAGCAGGGATCATCCACAGAATAGGTATGAGTTAAAATGCAGATAAGGAGCCATGTTTCTATATGCTTTCTCATTAAACCTACTCCATTTTAGCTGGAATTTTAAAAGCTCCAAAATTCAGATAAAATACAACACTACAAAAACTGACACACAGATAATAATCAGTCTAATTAAAAACTAACAATATTTGAAACACGGCATTATACTATAATATTTGAAAATGTATTTTTATGATTGAATAGCAATGCATTGCTGCCCATTTTGTGCACGAGTTTGATTTTTTGTTTTTAAAAAAACCAAAAACATTTTAAACTAAGTTTAAAACCTATATTATAATAAAAAATGCCCAAAGGAAATCAGTTTAAATAATTTACACATAAAATATAAAAAAAAATACTTGAAAATATGTAACTAGTATAGGTAGTTGCATTACAACTCTTTCTGGCTATACATATACATTTGCAAGTTTCAAAGGTGTACTCATTCCCAGAACTACTTATGCTAAATTTCTATTATGGGAAATCGGGATACACAATCTCCCTACTTTGCCTGACTATTTGCTACACTACCAATTAGCCATAGCATTGTTATGATTGGCCACAGGTGCTTAAGAATGAGAATTAATAACTACACTTTAACAGTTGAAAAACAATATACTGCATTATCACTTGTTAATATAGTTTCCTTGACTCCTGCATGGCAGCATTTAACTAAAGAGTTAATTCATTCTCTTGGAGCCCGACAGTAAAAAGGAAAAGACCGTAGGTATTTAAGCAGCTCAGTTTCAGTTTCCAATGTCTTCTTACTTTACTTAGCTCTAAAAACATGTTATCATTTAAATTTAAAAAAAAAACCAAATCTACCATCCCCAGAAGCCTGAATGACTAATATAGTATATAGTGCTTTGAAGCACAATAGATTCCAACACCTTCTCTGCCTTGACAATGAGTAACAAGTTCTTAGGACTTTGAAATCCTTTAACTTCATAGGACAAGATTCAGATCTCCATGTGACTTATGTACGCACGGAGATCTATACGGAAGCACGGAAGAGGGGAGTGCACGCCCCTGGCATTCTCCTTTTTCAGGAGGACCATAACTTATTAGCACGGATCTGCGTCCACAAAGACACAGATTCTTGTGGAACTGCTGCTCCCCGACATTTAATTAGCATGCAGGATTTAGGTATGCGGATATAAAGTGTTGGTCCCTTTAACGGAACTTCTTTGAAACATTTTTGACTCATAGAATCTGGTGCACACATGCACTGATGTTACATTTCAAGGGGACTTACGCAAGTGACTTGCATAAGTCCCCTTATGACCCTATTTGTGAATCAGGGCCATAGGCTTTAGAGTTACAGGACTATATATAAACTTAAGAGTGCTTTAAGAATGGAATAGCAAAGGTCAACACTTATGTGGCAAACGCACTCCCATGACATCTCCCATGACCTTCCCCTCTGACAGACAGAATTTAGCTGACTTCTGCATCCCATAGTCCTACCTTAACCTCTTCATGCATATCGTTGTGCGGACGTAGCAAACGTATGTGCAGAAATGCCTAACCCAGCCCATACTGTAACACTTAAATGCCTTTCCCACCCACATTACATATTCCCCCACATATGGAGTATTGTCACGCCCTGTCATACGGAGTTGTGCATGTGCAGAAATCAACTCCATACGTAGTGAGATCCGATTCATAACATCTGGCACGCACAGATCGATAGAAAAATGCTAACTTATGCACGTGTATGTTTGCGAACATGCATATGTTCTATTATATATTGTATGCAAACATTATTAAGGGCCTGATTCAGAAATAAGAAGGTGCTTAAAATGAGAGGAAAGTCACTCCTGGGCTAAACCATGTTGATGGGGGAGTCATATTTCATCTGTTGCAAACAGTATTAGAGATGAGAGTTGATGTTTCCTATCCCAAGTCTAAATAACAGTGTAATAGTAAAGCTGGTCGGTATCTGTGTGCAGTAAGCAATTCAAAGATATATTCCTGCATGCAAAGAATACAATTTACTTGACTCCCCCTGCAATCAGCATGGTTTAGCCCAGGAGTGACTTTCCTCTCTTATTTTAAGCACCTTCTTAATTCTGAATCAGGCCCTAAGTTTGAACGTGTCCCACAGTTCTTAATCCGCAATCTCGCAAACGAAGATTTTGCAGCAAGAGAGCCTTTATTTAGACTTTATTGTTTTTTGTATTTTTTAAATTTCTTTTATTGGAGTTACAAATAAGTATCCAATATACATTGTACATCACATTAAACGGTACAGTGTTTACAGAGATCATACACATAGGCTCTAGATTAGGAGGACTTAATTACATATAAGAGGTCTTTAAGACAGAGAATCGCAGACATTACCAGTATTTTAAACATTCTGACCATTTTGGATACAGCTGACCATTATCAGAATTCCATTCCCCCTTAAAATATATGCTAAAACTAAGCATTAAGTTAGAAAAGTACAGGGGGCGTTGGGTGCACACTGTTTGGTAGAAACTTTGGTGAATTTGTTGCTTTATGGTGTTTGAAAGATTATGTAAGAAACGCTCCCATTTTTAAAGAAACTATGACCACGCTTTTGTCTACTTAAAGAAGTTTACAACCAGTTTATGAGAAAGACAGTAAATAATTTGTCAGTGGAGCATAGTCTAACAAATATGTTGAAGTAAAAAGTTGTACATGTCTCCAAAAAGTTTTGATTCTTGGGCATTCCCATAAACAATGGATGAGGGAGTCATCTGGGGCTTCACATTTAAGACAAGTACTGGAATCTTACATTCCCACTGCATATCTGTGTTTTAGAGACAAGTAACCCATATGGAACAAATTAAGAAACCTTTCTTTAAATGTACTTGCAGTGAGTATAGTGCATGAATAATCCAGTGCCTTAAGTATATACCCATTTTCCAAAGGAATTCCTCTAAATAGTCAGAACACGACTAAATTTATCATGATCTAGAGGAATACGGATAAGATAGTAATGTAGTAACTCTTTTACACTCTAAAGGTTTTGCAAGTTCTAGGGCACTGAACCAATCCTGAGCTGTAAATTGTTCCACTAAAGATTTAACATAATGATGTTTTACTTTATAGATTAAAAAAAGATATGTGCAAGGGGTAACTCAAATTTTTTAATAATTAATAACACTATTTCCTGGTTGGGATGAAACTTAGGTACTACCAGGGCCGGCAGAACCCGGTAAGTGGGGTAAGCGTGGCGGGGGAACGCCAAGCCAGAGAGGTGCTTCCCTCCGCCACAATCTCCCGCTGATCCCGCCGCCAGGAAAAAAAATAAAAACATCTAAGTTACTTACTTGGCGGCGCTGGGATCCAGCATCCTCCACTCTTCTTCTTTCCTGGCTCCATCCTGCTACCTTCTCACTAAATGTTGGGCGTGACGTCATCACGTCCAACGTTATTAGTGAGGAGCGTGCAGAGAGGAGCCTGGACGGGAGAACAAAGAGAAGAAAGAAGATAAGTAATGGCACAATCAGAGTGATGATTATCAAAAAAGGCACAAGCAGGGTGATGATTATCAAAGGGGGCACAAGCAGGGTGATGATTATCAAAGGGGGAACAAGCCGGGTAGTTATAAAAGGGGGCACAGTGTGATGATAAAGGGGCACAGTGTGAGCATGAAAGGGCACAATATGATGGAGAATTATTTTATGATTTGTAGTAAAAGAAGAAAGCTAATATTGAATTAACAAATAATTTATAAAAGAGGAGGGCGCAAATTTATTATTTACAGGGGGGTGCTAGACATGCTAGCACTGGCCCTGGGTACTACTTTTGGAAAGAATTTGGGATTAGTATTCAATACCACTTTGTCTTAAAAAAAAAAGTTGGTGAATGGTTCCTCGGTTTATAAAGCCTGTAGTTCAGAGATTCTTTTTGCCGAAGTTAGGGCTACTAAATATACTACCTTTCAGGTTAAGGACTTAAGATGAATCTCCTGGAGTGGTTCAAAGGGTGCTTGTGTTAGTACAACCAGAAAAGCAAATTCAAGTCCCATGAAACCATAGGGGACCGATATGCAGGTTAACTGCTTGAATGAAGCATCTGATGTAAAAGTCCAGGGCAAAATCTAAATCCAGCATAGCACTGATTGCACCCTACTGGAGCTCAGAGTTAGTCCTTTATCAAGACCAGATCCAAAATATAGTTGATAGAAATATTGCTGCTTGCATTTTATTTTTCATCCTACACCAAAGCAATTGTTCTCCAGATTCGGTAATATATCCTTGAAGTTGAATCTTTCCTAGCTTTCAGTAAGGTGTTTATCAACTGACTAGGAAACTCTTTATTCCTTGGGTTAGTGGTCTAAATAACTATTCCGTCAGTTTCAAGAATTCCGGCTTTGAGTGATAGACATGACCCTGCCAGTGTACCTATGGGAAAGGAATACTGGCAAAGTCCAAGGTTTGCCTACCACTAGGTGCAAAACCAGTGGAAACCAATCCCAACAGGGCCAATAACGTAAAACAGCAATCACCGTCAATTTGGCCCTCTGTATCTTTTGAGAACCTGTGGTATCATAGGAAAAACATATGCCAGTTTGAAGTTCAACTTGTATGACAAAGCATTTGTGTTGACATGCAGTCTATTTGGGGGGATCCCCATCTTTTTACAATGGTCCTAAACAATCCCTGATCCAATTCCCATTCTCCTGGATGCACTTGTTGCTGAAAAATCTACTCTAATAAGTAACTGACTTTTCATTCCCCCTTGCCTGTTTACATAAGATACCAGAGATCTTTTCTAGCAGAATTTTATTACAAAAGACACATTGCATAATTTTTTTATTTTTTTATTAGCTTTAACATCTACAGACATTTTATAGGTTTCAGACCTAAAATGCAAAAAAAAACACTACAGCTAACCACTAACTAACTAACTAATCATGTACAGAAACAAATGCACATAAGCAAAAGGTGAAAAACCCTGGGGCTAAACCTGATTTCCTGGGCTGGGTGTGTTTTTCCTCCTCTTCTTTTCTCTAAACTATGCTCGCTGATCTTAATAAATCTCCTCACCCTCTCTCAGACCATCACTTTATCACCTGTAAAAATTCCCCCACTAATACCCCTTTCACTCCGCCAACGGTGAAAAACCTGGTATTTTCTTCCTGGGTTTTACCGGGAAGAAATGCCAGGTCAAAAAAACAAACACTTTTTTGCGCACAAAAACCCGGGAAATTTGCGGGTCTGTCCCTTTCCCACCGCTAATAAATTTCCCGGGTTTTAGTGGCTTTTGGATGCAGGGAATGCTGATGCTTGTGGTGCTATAATCATCAGCATGCCCAAGGATGGCAGGGCATGCTAGCGCTTGGAGAACCACAAGTGCCAGCTTGCCCTGTCATGCGTTACAACAAAACACAAAACACAAAATATCTCTCACAAGACACTGCAAAAACTCTCCTTCATGCACTAATCATCTCCAGCATTGATTCTTGCAGTGCTCTCCTCACTGGACTCCCCCAATATAAAATTACCCCTCCATATTCTATATTGCATGCAGCAGCTAAACTGATTTGCCTTGCAAAATGTTCATATAGAGATAGTTCACTGTCAATCTCTACATTTGTTGCCTGTATACTACTGATTTAAATACAAGATCCTTTTGCTAAGCTATAAAGCCATACATACCTATCCTCTCTTGTCTCAAGATATATGCCAGCTCAGTCTCTCAGATCATCACAAGACTTACAACTCTCCTCTACACTTTTTAAATGCTCTAATTCCCTGTTACAGGACTCTCTTGAATAACCTTCCTCGCCCATTAAGACTTTCCTCTACTCTCTGAACTATCAAGTGCTCCTTTAAAATTTACCTCTTTAGACAAGCTTATCAAATTCTTCAACCTTCTTTTTAATCTTTATCTACCCTATATATATTCACTTTGATTTCTATTTTCCATTTTGTTACATGATTGGCAGAAACCCGCACACTTGCTCTTTCTACGCTAAAATTTACCTCAGCTCTGCTACTAACACTGCTGTGTGACTGGATCATAAAGAGCAAAGAGCATTTTTACCATAGAACTTAGCTGGCACATTGTGTGATATATAGCACTTGCCCCTAAGTATCAAACCCATTGTCCTATAGAGTGTAAGCTTGTGAACGGGGCCCCCCTACAGACCCACTCTGCTTGTTACTATCCTATATTGTTTATACTGATTGTTAAAATTTTAAAGTGCTACGCAATTTGCTGGCACTATATGTAAACCTGCTTATTAATTAATTAATTAATTAAGAATTTAATATTTAGATATATTTACCAAAATTTAAAGTGCTACGTAATTTGCTGGCACTATATGAAAACCTGCTTATTAATTAATTAAGAATTTAATATTTAGATATATTTACCAACAGTTTGCATCAGCAGAACTATGGTAAAAACAGCACAGGAAAACTCCATAATTGCGCCAAGTTTAAATAGTCCACAAGTGTTCTTAATTCTGATGTCATGTAGCCCAATTTTTAGAGGATTAACCTGGACTAAAACAAAATGGTGGCAATGACTCTCCCTCTAGCACCCGTTGACATGATATTCACTTCCACCCGCTCTTGAACATGTTGGGCAGACATAAAAATGCTCTCCATCCCAGAGGGGAAGGAAATAGCAGAAAAGGCCGGTCCTTCACCTCCTCTCCCCACCTGAATAACGGAGACACGAGTGCGGAGAGCCTCTGGATTGTGGGTCTAGGTATCCTGTGACCGGAGACACACAGGTAAGCCACTCTATCTAGTTAACACTCTTCCTAGCACTCTCTTAACAAGAAAAAAGACACAGGGAACCAGAAATGAGCTGCTTATATAACTTATATTTCCTGTTGAGCTCCAAAGAGGAGACTGAATTAACCTTTAGTTAAGCACTACCATTCAAGGAAAAAGAGATTTATATTAATTTACATGGTCACTTGTGTACAATACAGTTAAAGCACTACTAATCTCTGCATTGTTGAAATTTTGAACATACTCACAGTGTGGACCAGATCTAGACCTCCGCATCTGCTGTGTGGCGAGCTCAAAGCACAGCAGAAGCGGAGATCTGAAGCTGGATCCCCACAGTATCTATCTTTCTGTGTGACAAAGATGAGACCACTCCCCCTACATATATGGACTTACAAATACTCGACCCTACCTTAAGATTTACTCACCATCTTTACTTCAAATGGGCACAGTGCAGAAGTCGGGATAGTACGTAAGGGGTGAAACCTGCCTTACTGTACTATTTTAAAACCAACCCCCTCTTATCTTGCATACACACTCTACGCATTATACCCTATCAATGAAAACAAATCCATTACAGAAGTCTACATCAAGAGAATCCAGATCTGTAATGAAAGTGTGCTGTGTGCACATGCAAAATGCGGTCACTTTCTGCATGCAAAATGTGGAAAATGCATTTTGATTAAGACTGGAACTGGTCCTATATACTCAACTAAAGAGAAAAAGTATATACCCAGCGCTAAATTGAGCTAAATTAAATCAGGTAAATAAAGTAAATACATTATTTACCTGATTTTATTTAGCTCACTTTAGCGCTGGATATATACTTTTTCTCTTTACTCTTATTTTGAGTCCTTTCCACTCTGAACTAAATTTGAGGAGTTTTGGGTACCTCCTCTATACCTACAGCAGCAAAAGCAGTTTCCTATTTACCTTTGGTAAACCCTGATAGCGCGGTCAGACCCTGCCATATTTCTATATGCTCAACTAGTTACACTTATTTTTCCCTCCAGGTTATCTGGTTTCCTCCCACATACCAAAAACATACTGACTGGTAGGTTAATTGACTGCTGACTAAATTAACCCTAGTGTGTGTGTGTGTGTGTGTGTGTGACCTTAGTATGTAGCTCCATTAGGGTCAGGGACCAATGTGAATGTCTAATGTTCTCTGTAAAGTGCTGCGGATAATTTGTGACACTATATAAATAAGCGATAATAACAATAATAACAAAAATTTGAGCTGATCACTCCCTTCCCTGCAGCTTGATCCAAAATCCTAACCTTCCCCTTCCACGGCCCTAACCCTCCTTTCCCCAGAGCCTAACCCTAACCCTCCCCTAACACTAAAAGTCCCCGGAGATGGAGGGTACGGCGGCGCTTCAGAAAATGATTGGGTGAGTCAAAAAAAAAAATCTAAAATAGCTACTACTTGAAATATAGACAGCCGAGAAAGAACTTTCGGCTGTCTCTACTTCGGCCTTCAGCCATCGTAGCGGGGACTCCCATTGGTTTCATCTGACCCCTGCTCTCTCACTGACTATGCTAAGTGAATCAGTCAGTCAGTCCCCTCTCCTTTCCACCTTCTGTAGCACAATCCGTTCTCTTCCATGTCCTTTCTGCAGCTGTTTCAAAACTCTGCTGCAGCTGTGACAAAGAGATATAACTACTGGAGGCTAGTTCCACTGACTTTCATGGCCACTGCAGTCACACTGCTTTGCTCAGCTGTGAGGTGGTCTACTACTGGTTACACGATCATACAGAGCATTCCCGATAATTATCTGAAAACTTTTACTTTGGTTTTTACTGGTTCTCCCTAGCCAAACAATAAATACATACATAAATACATAAAGTATAAAAAGAAAAAAAAGATTACGCACTTCCAGCTGCTGTTCCTTTTCATCCAGAACCTCTTTCTGACATCGCAAGAAATCCGAAAGCATCCGGGTAAGCTGTTTGCGATCATCAATCTCTGCTGCTAGTCTTCCATTGTAATCTGCAAGCAGCATGCATGCATCATCCACCATCTTTGAAAGCTGGTCACCAGAAGCTTTATCTAGTGATAAATAGGCAAGAGGAAAAATTAACCCAGCAATCCCCATCTTTTCTTAGATTAAGTCATAGAGTGTGGGTTGCCAGTACAATGGTCTTTATTAGGAGAGCTTATCGTGCTAAAGCTGAATGCTGCTGGCAGTCTGCATTTTAGATAGCAGAGGAGATGCAACTCCTGGAGTCACAAAGCCTCCTCCACCAAAAGGTAAGTAATGTTACCTAACCCTACTCTTTACCCTTTCCTAACCCTGCCTTTCACACAGCCTAACCTAAACCTTTCCTTTCTTCAGCCCTAACCCTAACCGACCATGCCCCGCAGCTAACCTTAACCCTCCATGCTACGCAGCCTAATCCTAAACTTCCCCTTAAGCTCTAAACTTTAAACTACCGCAGCCTAATCATAATGGACTGGATCCATACTTAAATAAGTGCTTGAAATTAGTTACTCCTAGGCTAAACCATGTTGATTGCAGGGGAGTCAAGTTAATTGTATTATTTGCATGCAGGGACATAAGTTTGAATTGCTTACTGCACATAGATAG
The DNA here is from genome assembly GCA_011038615.1 of Limnodynastes dumerilii. Lineage (NCBI taxonomy): Eukaryota > Metazoa > Chordata > Amphibia > Anura > Limnodynastidae > Limnodynastes > Limnodynastes dumerilii. The sequence continues at coordinate 31,756 of WWET01006115.1, forward strand.
TGACCACCTTACTATCATACTGTTATTTAGACTTGGGATAGGAAACATCACCTCTCAACTCTAATACTGTTTGCAACAGATGAAATATGACTCCCCTGCAATCAACATGGTTTAGCCCAGGAGTAACTAATTTCATGCACTTACCTAAGTCTGGATCCAGCCCAATGTACCCACTGCAGCCTCTCTATGTTTGGAAAAGGGAAATAGGTTCCTAATCCAAACAGCAAATGTCTATTTTTAGCCTATTCCAAACAATGATACATTCGCCATTTAGCTGGCAGCTGTATCATGTATGAAATTTGGCCCCTCGGACCTGCAACAACATCCCAATTCATATGTTTAACAAACACCAATATTTCCTACCAGTTATCTTGTCCAGAAGTGAAACATCTTGTACTTCCAATGGTAATGAACCTATCCTCTGGTGTACAGCTGCATCACCAGAAGCAGCATTCTCCAGCTCCTGCAGAGCACGGATCAGATCTGTTGTCTAGAGAGAGAAAAAAAAAAGCCAAAGTAAAGGATTTAAATTGGGTCAAACACCTGTTATACAGAAAGATTTTAAATGAAAAACAAGCAAAAAATTAATTAGCATGAAACATTGTAGTAGTTAGATAACAGCTGATACAGTACACATTAAAAAAAAATTATAAGACACATATGGCCTGATCCAATTGAATGCAAAGCCCGCGTTATTTTAGTTGCAATGCTAATTGCACTTATAACCGGGTATTACAGTAGCCAAAATTCATGGATTTTAATAAGCACCTCTATGGGGTGCATCTAAAAATCTGCTATATAAATTCACGGAATTAGCACCACAACCAAAATAACGCAGGCTTCATGTTTAATTGAATCAGGCCCATACTGAATCAAAAAAATAAGATGCATAACAAAATGTTTCCAACTTATGTAAAACAATTAAAAAAATGTAACATAGTATTATCTTGTCAGTCTAGGTAAAGAAAAATATATAAACATATAGGACCGGATTCACACTTTAGAAGAAGCTGAATCTTCGTGCGTATTTTTCACGAACTGATAAACTGCGCATGCCCAGAACACAAACTTATGTACGGACTTAAACTCTGTTCCTTGTGAGATAAGTAAGAAAGGACGTGTCAGTTCTCTATAAGAAGGGAGTTAAGAAGAGTGGATGACAGGAGGCATTTAAATGGGACATTAAGGGCGCAGTTTGCAAAGCACGCATGTACTTAATATACTTAAGCACAGACATACGCTCGGAGAGTTACGGTAGCCCTATGGATGCAGAAGTCAGATAAAATCCGTAGGAACGATGGGAGTGTCATGGGAGTTGCCTTGTCACTTAGGTGCGAATCGGTGCATACTTATTTCATTCTTATCTGTTCATACGTTGGCAGTAGGGAAATAAAAGCTCTAGAGAGGTTTTATCTTTGTTCTGTGGAATTATATTATAATAATGCATAATAATGTACACATCTGTCACAATTCCTGTATTAGCTAAGGATATATGTATTATATTATATACACCAATCAGTTAAAACATCAAAACCACTGACAGGTTAAAACCTGGGTTATTGCTGGGGCAATCCCGACAACCCGGGTCAAGGCGCAGTTGGAGGGGGTTCCACTGCATCTACCCGGGTCTAATGACCCAAGAATTGGACACGGGTCAAAAGCAGGGATATTACCGGGTAGCATGCTGTGTGAAAGGTGTGACCCATTTTTTTCATCCTGGGTTGCACAGAAAGCACTTAATTGGTGTCATTTGTTTACTATTGCCCTGGCAACAATGGCCGCTATGTGAGAGCAGCATAAGTGAAGAATACCAATTGTCTTATTACAAATGTGCCTGTCAAGGGGTAGGATATATTATGTGAGTGTGGGTTATATTAGGTTGCAAGTGAACATTCAGTTTTATTGTTGATATGTTGGAAGCAGGAAAAATGGGCAATTTTAAAGATCTGACCCCGATTTAAAGGGTCAAATTGTGATAGCTAGACAAATGGGTCAGAGCATCTCCAAAAAGACTTGTGGGATGTTCCTGATATTCAGTTGCTAATGTCTTTAAAAAGTGGTCCAAGAAAGGACAACCATTGAACAAGAGATCATGAGGCATGGTTACCCAAGGCTGTTTGATGCTCTTTGATGAGCATAGGGAGCGAAAGACAGTTGGTTCAATTCAGTCCACAGAAAAGAAACTAAAGCACAAATTGCTGAAAATGTTAACACAGTTTTCTGCCTATGGGGCTGTGTAGCCTGATGGTATCATTCACTTGGGTGAAGATATGCCACCAAAATGCACTGGGAAGAAGGCAAGCTAACAGACAGTGTGATGTTCTAGGCAATGTTTGAAACTTTGTGTCCTGACATTTATTACCAGATGACAGTGGCCTCTTTTAACAGGAAAATGTGCCCTGCCTTACTGCACAAATTGCTCAATGGCTCGGTCTTGTTTTTCAAGAACATGGACTTACAGAACCTACAGGATCTGTTGCTAACATGTTGATGTTAAATACCACAGAACATATTTACATGTCTTGGGGAGTCTATCATGGCAGAACTGTTTTGGAAGCACAACTGGGTATCTACACAATATTAGGCAAGTGGTTTTAATGTTTTGGCTGGTCAGTGTAAATCATTCTGTCTAACCTGCGGGGGTTCTTCTTGAGAGTTCTTAGACGAATCATCATCCTCATCTTCATCATTGTCAACCTTTACTTCTTCATATGGTCGTTTTCTGAGGTTTTTCTCACCATCTTAAAAGCAAAGGTTAGATAACATAAAACCATTAATGCTAACAAACCCTTCTAAATGACTGATTTCAATGAATGTACTGTACAAGATAGTAATCTTTGGGCTAGATGTTTTGGGATGATTTTTTACAAGTCATCCTAAAATATATATATTGTGATGAAGGAGCACATCACATGGAGGAAATAAAGTCAAGTTCTTTTATTTTCTAGCAGGCAGACAGCATAACAGGTCAGCAAAATCACCAACAGCAAGTTGTTCTTGTAGTGCAGCATACAAGCGTCACAGCATAATTCACACGACTCTTTAGGTGTTCAAGTGGTCCCTATCATACCCCAACCCTTGGGAAGCTACTCTACCATCAATAGATGCCAAGGTGTTTATTATATAATCCGTGATTCCAAACACTCATCACTCCAAGTGAGAAAATATACCACACAGTGTAATCACCAGCACATAACAATCAACAGCAAATAAGGTAAAAGCAAACTGTCAAATTGAGAGCTCACCCCCGATATTTAAAAATACATAATATTTGACCCAAAGTTGGGACTCTGAAAGTTTTAAATTGAGGACCACCAAAAGAGAGAAGCCTTGTTAGTGGTTGGTGGCTTATCATATATTTGCAAATGTATGTAACAAATTCTCTGACTTTTATTTTAAAGAATGTTATGGTTTAACAAAAAAAAGTGACAGCGCAGCAGCCCAAAAATTAATATGAAAAAATTATTAGTAATAATGTTAACTGTGATGGACAAATGACCAACGCTGGTAAAAAATTAAGCACATTTATTAAACATTAAATAAAATATGTAATAAAATTACATGAACTAAAAATTTTGTATATTAATACACATGGACACATGCATGCATAGCAAGGTGGACACATGCAGCATACTTATTTCACTTTTGTTGCCAACCTTTGGAACTTGATTCACTCTTTTTGATAGGAGCCGATTTGTGATAATCCATTCTAACGGAGAATCTTCGGTCTATTACCTGCTGTGGTCGGTCTGGAGCGACTACTCATTGCTTCATATATCCACACATACCACGTGCATGGACATCTAATTGTTGAGGGACAAGGTACACTACGTTTTATCTTCATAGAAGATTTGTTATTGCCGGACAATTAGCTTTTGCCCGTGCTTGGATATCCTGTTGCGGCTTACCTCGGTACATTTGACTTTATGATGGATTTCATTTGATATCCCTGCCTGAGATACTGTTTGGCTTAGATCAAGTGGAGCTGCAAAATCCCCATGTGTGTGTAATTTCCCCTGTGTATATTTTTCACGGGTGGGTTCCTGTGGTAGACCAGCTGCATTGCCCTATTTAAGTACTAGTGCCGTCAGATACAATTTTTTAGAAGGGTTTGTTGCTAGTTAATTTCATTACTGGGGCCCTATTTACACCCTCTGACTCGAGACCCGTTTGCCAACTCCTCTTTGGAGGCAAGTTTGCTGGGAAAAACACACCTTGTGTCTTTTCTTTTCCAACATGACAGGAAGATCTTTGAGGAGATCAGGGAAAACCCTTTATTGTGGAGCACACGTAAAGTGTGGCATGTGCCGAGGCACAAACAATCTAAGCACATAAATTATACTTGCCATTCTTGGGCAACCGTGAGTTCCAGGATGGCGCAGCATCCTACCCTTTCAGGATGTGGAAAAGAAAGTTTCTATAAAGGATATTGTGGATAAAACCTCAGCAAATCCTTTGTGAAGACTGACGAGAAATTCCCATTTTTGGATATTTGCCATATTTTAAACCCAACATTATGCTGGGGCGATACTCTCTCCGAGAGATCTAGGCACTTGGGACTCCTTGATCAACAACACTGATATTAAATAATAATATACATATACTGTATACATTTCTACAAACACCTACTGACCCTTTTTATATATACACTTGCACACATTTTATATTTTGAATAAGAAGTGCAGCCTTGTGTTACTGTTAGGTTTAACTAAAA
>WWET01006115.1:46431-59561 GCA_011038615.1 Limnodynastes dumerilii
GTGTGTGTATGTATGTGTATGTATGTGTATATATATATATATACACACACACACACACACACACACACACATATCTATCTATCTATATACACACACCTGGATCAGCACCTTTAACATCACCACCAGACATGAGAAAAACCCTTCTTATTTCCTGTGTCTGAGTCCCGGGACATTATACTTGGGACCAGGATGCCTGTAACTTTCAGATCACCATCAAATACCCGGGTTTTACTAAGACCTGGGTTTTTGGCCAAAAACCCAAGATATTTGGTGGTGATATGAAAGGGGTTTTACAGAGCTCTATGCAACGTAAGTCACGTGGAGATCTGAATCTGGTCCTATGCCTTTACTACTCAGAACAGAAACACAGACATAGCAACCTGCACAATTACGAAGAGTAAAAGACAATTGTTTCCTGATCCTAATCAATACCTATTATTACTAAGGTTGAAAGAGTCTATTACCAGTTACTAACTGATTTTCTCAAATGATATGATCATCACAAAACATTCATAGAGATCTGGTCCACTCTGATAAGGGCAATTAGCTTTCAGCAAGAGTTGAGAGGATAATTGTTATAATTCAGAGGCAGGCACAGTATAAGAGATTGTGTGAAAACAAATAAAAACGTAAATATAACCATGTTAATTTAACAATTTTGGCAGTGTAGGTTAGTAACAGTTTAAATATATTTAAGATAGGTAGAACTAAAGACTTTACACAAAATGATTTGATGCAGACACACAGTATAACATTGCTTGAATCACAGGATACAGAGAAAAGAGGAATGAAACAATGACTGAACCGTTCCAGCTGTGGTGTAATGCAGAGCTCAGCGAGAGCCTAGAGTCTCTTATTGCCACAAATAAAGGCCTACAAGGAGTCTCTGAAGCACAGAAACAGCCACATGGATGTAGCCTGCAGCAAGTGTTTGTGGCTGCAACCAGTAAACGGGGATCAGTGAATTCCAAGTTCAGGTTCAATTAAACGGAAGCCATGGAACATTATCTTGCAGGTCAGAGAAATTAAACCAGAAAGAAATTGAATACAATGTCAGGTACCTGAAACAATGAACCAACAACAACACAAGAAGCAGGCTAAAGGAACAAGGAAGCAGCAGCTAAATGCTACTACTGCCAGAGGTGTACAGAAGACAGGAGTGCGTCATCTGTCTTGTCCAGGTGGATTAGCCTTTGTGAGAGCTTAAATGTTTTTAATTGGAAGAATGTTCTATTTAAAAAAAAAATAAAAAAAAATAAAAAAAGCACTGTACTTTGGAATAAGTGCAACATTGACTCACCTACTTAATGGAAGCAGGGATTGTACCCTATTTTTACTAATAAAAGCTAAAATTAAACTAAGTAGTTTAAAATTTGGCACAGTATATTCATTTGTAACAATAGGCCTTCTGAAGTTTAATAGCTCCATTAGATGTAACTGGACAATTCAAGCATAGCAATTAATTTGTGTTATCCATAACTTATCGTTATTGCAGATAAACCTGCATGTCTGAAATGCCAGATCTCAGTCATGCAGATGCACTGGTATCATTGGTGTCCTTATCATACTATCTCATTAACAGCTGATACCTATGACAGGGTACTGATATTCTAGTGCCCTGTCAGAGAGATGAGCAGAGAACCGTTGATACCAATGTGTCTACACATGTATGAACAGAAAGAGAGGAGAAATATATTATTATATATAGGCAAGTAATTATTGTGTAGAGAGAGTAGGGAGAATAGGGAGGGTAGAGGAATTTTAAAAAAGCACCAAAAAATGTGTAATCTTTCGAATTATGTGGCACTATGAACACTCTCCAAAATGTAATAAATGTAGTTGCTGTACATTTTTTTTTATTATTTTATTTAGTTGTTATTTTCTCTTACTGAATTGTGATGTGTGCATACTGTGTGATAAGCTTAACGTGCATTTAATTGTAGTGGTACCATCACACAAAGATTAATTTAATGGAACAATGTTTCTTAAATCAGTGGCAGGGGAATGCAGACAAGAGTGCAGTGAACAGTTACACAGAATGAGACATGCCAGATCTAGAGTTCAGATGTCATTGCAACCAAGGCTGCACTGAACACTGTTTCTTTACAGGGAGGCACAAAGGCACTGCTACTCAGATTTGATTAAAAGCAGAGTATAAAGGAAACTGGAGTTGAAGGCCTCATTGGCTGATCCTGGTACAAGCCTCCTTAGTCTTGGTATAAAACATAAACATGAATATGTATTATTAACTTCTGCAATTACATAAATCTTGCACATAATTCCCATCTGATGAACGATACGTACGCCGGATGTTTGAAGGCGGAGATCGACATGTAAATTTGGGGACGGGGCAGGGGAAGCACCGTTACGTAACAGCCGGCGTACGTTTCGTTCGGTACATATGCCGACCCTTACGGCGTCGTAAAAGTTAAGGTAGGAATCTGGACATGTAAGTTTCCAGGTTTCCTACAGAGAGCGGGGAATGCAGAGCACTCCCTGCTACGAGAACGGCCATAATAACCGTAGATATGGATCCAGCCCCGTATTATTAAAACATTCCGGAGGATATCACATATTTAACCTTAAAGACTGGATAAACTTGGATAAACTTGTCATGAGTCCCTGCTGTCTCTAATGTGTGAAAGTTACAAACTCACATTTTTATTTTAAAGAAAGATATTAAATGCATTTTCATTTATTTTATTTATTAATATAATATATTTTACAGACATTGAGTGCTTAAAAAAATAGATATAATTTAATGAAAATCTACAGTCCCAATCTAAAAAAAACAACTGGCTGTAAATTAAATGAACCAGGACAGGAAGCTGAAAAAGGAATACAATTCAAGATAGCGGACCGGATCCAGTTTCCCGCACGCTTTCTGTATGTGTGAGGGTCTAAAAGTCCGCACGGAAGAGAGGAGTGAACTCTACTGTCATTACTCTCTGTTGTGTAGACTTGACAGGAGATATTCTGTATAGTCTGTACGACCACTGATCCACATGTATGTCTTTAACCCTGCCCATACCATATAATTTAAATCTACCACCCCGCCTTGCGTACTTCTGATGGGAAAATAGGATATACGCGAGTAACATCTGGAGGATGGATACGCCTTCTCTCCAGACACCCTACTTATGCACTTTGCATGTAGAAAGACATAACAGTCAATTTGAGGACTAACTTCAACAAGACATGTAATTAGGCATACTGTATAGACCGTCACTCAGATGCATTTTAGAGGCATATGTAAATTTTTATAAAATTTGGAATTCTAGACTTAGTATGCTTCTTATAGGGCCAACTGGAATTTAATTGATACAAGTCTTAAATGGTTTGCCTTAATTAATAAAATATCATATTATTAAAACTAAATTGTTGTATATGCTGTATTGACTGATTTTTATATTCTTTTTCTAGCTCTAATTTCTTTTTCAAGGAAATGCAGCTTTAAAATATAAAAAATATAAGTAAACATATAGAGCCTGATCCAGACTCCCGCACGCTTTGCTTTCCGTGCATGCGGGAGTCTGTAATTACGCGAGAAAGAGGGGAGTGCACGCCCCGTCACTCCCCTCTGTCGTGCAGGCCTTATGGCAGCTTACGCTGCCATAAGCCTGCCTTAAATGGGACGTACGGATCAGCGGTCCGTACGACCGCTGATCCGCTGCAGTGTGGGAGCCCCCTCCCACACTGTACAAATGTAAATACTTCCCCCCGCCTGCTTTAGCGGGCAGAAGGGAACAAAGCCCATTTCCACGGAAATGGGCTCGGACAGAACAAAGTTCCGTCCGATTGTTTCTACTTTAGGGTTACTATAGTAACCTTGCGTAACATCTGGAGGGCGCATGTGCCCTCCAGTGAAGGCAGGTCACTTACGCACCTTGCGTGCGTAAGTGCCCTGCCGTTATTAAATCTGGATCCGGTCCATAGTCACTATATAACTATGTGACTATAGTCACAAAATAAAATTTGTAAAGGATCAATATACATTTGCAAACAAAACCATTCTGGTTCGGATGGATTAACCTGGGGGAGTGTTTAACATACAATTGACCTATAAAGGGAGCACTGCATATTGCCTTTGTGATTATAGAATAATTGCCAAATTGACTCAGCATACCAAAAATTATCTTATCAAATCCTAACTTTACTAATAGAAAATCCAATTCAGAAGCTAAAATGCTATGTACCTTATAATTTTGACCAGTAAATCCATCCGTACCAGGGGTTTTAGATGCCTTCTGAAGCTTGATTAGCTTCCTCCACTTCCTTTGATGTAATTGGTTGTTCAAGCAAGTCATTTCTGGTATCCATAAGTTGTAGTACAGCTCTGGCTAGAAACTGATTCATCCTTTGAGTAGACATAAGGTGCTTGTTAACTGTGGTACCGTCATAAAGGTAAGAATAAAATTTTCATAACTAGAAAGTTTAGATAGGATTTCAGATTAATAATAAATTCATATACCTTAATTGATTTAATTTAAGATGTTTGAATTTAGTCTATCTGCAGTAAATATAAAAGCTGTGACTAGTATATCTGAGTGTCTTCTTGGATGCCTAAGTCACAACAGACAGGAGAAAACACCAGAAAACTTCTGCTAATGTTGAGGTATAAATGCTCTCCAAAAATGAAATTCATGCTACCTTCTAATTTGCTCACACCATAGTATGTAAATACGTTCAATTCTATCAATATAGTATATTGTTTCCCAAACTTAATCCTAAAGGACCTCTTACAGTGTATTTTTAAGATTGACATATAATCTGGAAATCATGCACTGTTGCGGGTCCTTAAGGACGGAGTTTGCAAACAACTGCTGTAGAAGGATCATTAAAAAAATTTAAAAAAAATTGTAAGCAAGGCAAGCTTTCTTTCTAAATGAAAAACAATACGATGTGTGCAATGCCAAATTCCACAAAAAAATTCCTTGATACTATAATTCTTATGAATATTAACTTTTATAAATAAAACCTTGGGTTGAATAAAAACAAAATGTTAAAAAATGTTTTCTATTTATTTTATCGAAAAGAAACTATCTATAGATGTAAATGTTTCCGACTAAATAACACAGAATGAAAGTTTACATATGGTTAAAAATCAATTAATATATGATTATAACCTTCAATCTTGATCTTTTCCTAAAGTCTATACTTCCTGAACCAAATGAACTTTAGTCATGTCGTGGGAAGATAATGCTAATATTCACCAAGGAAACTTGTAGTAACCCATAAAAAATAAAATCCAGTAAATATCCACACTCAATGAAATTAAAAACAACTGCAACTCAGCTATTCCTAATCAGTTCACATAAAACTGCAAGAACTCTTGACAGAAGCTTTCTTTCTGTTATACGTAAACAAATGTGTATCCTGCAAAAAGAATGGTCTTATCTTGCTACTCTCAACAAAATTCTTACTTGGATGTATCTTTAGATATACAAGTTACAATGTAATCAGTCATCTGGAGTCCTCACAAACCTTCCATGTATTTATTTTGTCTGTATATATGTGCATATCTTATGTAGGCCATGTTTTCATAAAGGTTTATGAAATCAGAGAAGCGTTACAATACAATAATTAGTAATAATAATAATAACTTAAACTGCTGCAAAACACAACCGTGTACAGTTAAGGAATAGTTCCAGACTCGCCAGACTCCGCAGAAGTATAAAATTGATACAAATGGCAAGTGTGCATGTGCAGTGGGGCAGGATGGGGCGACGTGTACAGTGTGTACGCATAACAGGAGGTAGGAGGTATGCTGATCGTATCATAAGCCCTTATTTGCATTACTCATTTAAGCACCGTAGCCATTTTCCATGGGGCCGATGTGTAAATGTTGAGATAGAGCCGTGTTGGAACCTTGTGCATGCGAGGGGAGTGGTCTCCTTACGCATGCACAAGATATAGGAACACGTGGCAGTCTGAATCAGACCCAATGTTATTTGATAACCACAATGGACCTGATCTAGAGGCCTGTAAATTGGCCATTTTCTGATCGATAAGATTGGAATAGGGCACTTTTTACATGCTGCTTTTGCAATAAAAATCTGTGTGATCCAGTGATCCTAGAATTTTTTTTTTTGCCGACCATGTTTCACCAGCTAGGAGAGAGAGCAGGGTCCCTAAAATGGATCTCCATGTGAGTTAGAGACGTGTTCACCAATATGCTCTAACGTAAGAAATATACAGCTGGCTGGATATGTGTTTGGAGTCCGAGCAGCAGTATTGGAAGCCTAAATCCAAGCCTTTAATGTCAAGCTTAATGGGAAGTCAAAGAGAGAATGGGAAAGATAGGTTTCATTTTGTGAGGAAAATCATTTGAAAAACCATGCTCTAATAAGCTGAGTCTAGTTAATTATTTTTACATGAAACGTGAAACTGCAAAATAGCTTGTGGAATATTAAAATGTATGTGTGTTCTTTATTTAGAAGGAATGTATTAATACATGTAGCTTCTTTTCTTAACAGTTCAATAATAAGTCAACGCCATTACATTTTATTAAACACATTTGCTTGCCTTCTATTCTAGTATTTAGAAAATCTTTTCAATTGCTTTATACCATAGGACCTTACCCTCTGATAAAAAAAAGTGATCAGATCTCTGAGTAATGGATGTATAGGGAACCTCATTTTCAGGTCCAGACTATCCATGTGATCAAAAACAACTCCCCTCGCACAGACGGTTTTTGATAGCTATGTAAATAAAAAATGGTGGTGTACGGAAGTCCGTATCAACACACAGAGGGCAGAACTATACCGTACATTGCCAAAACAAGTCCCATTAACTTGTGATTACAACCCAGCCCCTCTGTTGGAAGACGTCAAAAGCATAATTTCATGGAAGTCTGGATGGGGTATAATATGTCCCAATCATATAAAAAGAAAAACATAGAAAGTGACGGCAGATAAGAGACACATGGCACATCCAGTCTGCCCAGTTGTTTATTTAAAACTCTAATGACCCTAGACCAGTGTTCCACAACCTCAGTCCTCAGGGACCACTAACAGTCCATATTTTCTAGGTTTCCTTAAAGAATCACAAGTGATATAATGAGCAGCACCTGCAGAGCTTTTAAAATGTGACAGTTAGTAATGAACACACCTGTGCTCCAGCAGTGAGACCTGGAAAACATGCACTGTTAGTGGTCCCTGAGGACTGAGGTTGGGGAACACTGCCCTAGACCCTATTAACCCTCAATTTAGTTTGACATTTAAGATATCCTTATATTTATCCCAAGCATGTTTAAACTGCTCTAAGGTGTTGGCCTCAACCACCTCAGATGGGAGGCTACTACACTTACCTACTTACCTATCACCATTTCAGTGGAGTAATTTTTCCGCAAATTTCCTCTGAATCTACCACCCTCCAGTTTATATTTATGCCCTCGTGTTCTATTACACCTCTTCCTTTAAAAAATGTCACCCTCCTTTAGCTAGTCACAACCCTTGATATATTTGAAAGCTGCTATCATATCCCACCTCTCCCTTCTCTACTCCAAGCTATACATGTTTAGTTCCTCTAGCCTTTCTTGGTATGGATTTGTTACAAAGGCCATGGACCATTTTAGTTGCTCTTCTTTGCACAGTCTCTAATGTATTTATGTATTTCTGGAGATATGGCCTCCAGAACTGAACGCAGTATTCTAGGTGAGGGCGTACCAATGATTTATAAAGGGGCATCACTACTTCTCTCTTTCTGCTACTAATTCCTCTCCCTATGCAACCAAGCATCTGACTTGCCTGTCTCATTGCTTTGTTACATTGATTGGCTACCGTCAATGGTCAGTTTTAGTTGCTCTTCTTTGTACAGTCTCTAATGTATTTGTCTTTCTGGAGATATGGCCTCCAGAACTGAACACAGTATTCTAGGTGAGGTCGTACCAATGATCTATAAAGGGGCATCACTACTAATTCCTCTCCTCATGCAACCAAGCATCTGACTTGACTTTCTCATTGCTTTGTTACATTGCTTGGCAACTTAAGTCACAAGAATTAATTACTCCTAGATCCCTTTCCTCCTCAGTAGTTTCTAATGTAGTGTCATTAATGATATATTGAACTTTTAGGTTTTTGTGTCCCAAGTGCATGATTTAGCAATTTTTGGCATTAAACTGCAGTTGCCACACTCTTGACCATTCCTAATGTCTGCCCAGATCATCCCTCATTTTGTGTTCCCTTCCTGGCATGTCTAACCTGTTACATATCTTTGTGTCATCTGCAAAAAGGCATATTTTCCCCTTGATACCACAGACAATATCACCAATAAAGATATTAAATAGCACTTAACAGTACAGAAATCTGGGGCACTCCACTGGTCACCTTACCATCCCCAGAAGGGATTCTATTTACTACAACCCTCTGTTGTATATCCTGTAACCAAGATTGTATCCATGCAACTATGTTCAAGTCCAAACCCAAAGTTTCCAGCTTATTTAACAGTCTGCAATGTGGCACAGAGTCAAAAGCTTTACTAAAATCTAGATAAGCTATGTCTACAGGTCCCCCTTTTTTTTAATACTTTACTAACCCAGTCAAAAAATTCAATAAGATTTGTTTGACATGATCTTCCCCAAGTGAATCCATGCTGCTTGGGATCCTGTAAGTTACCAGATTTAAGATAATGTACAATTTGTTCCCTTAACAGTGTTTCCATCAATTTACATACTACGGATGTGAGACTCACTGGTCGGTAGTTTGTCGCTTCTGCCCTACTCCCACTTTTATGCAGAGGGACCACATTTGCTATTTCCTGTCCTCTGAAAGCACCCCGGTTATTAGTGACTGGTTGAATCATGTAGCACAGAATGCAAAAGAAATCATCTTCAGGAAAATATCTGAGAACCATTAGACATTACAATAGAATAACTATGAATAACTTTTACTTACACAATGCTGTTTTCAACGGCTCCAAGATTTCATTCTCATATACAGCCCGTTCCTCCCAAATTGACAGCACCCTACCCAAGTGCTTTTTGCAGCTCTCATCAGATTCACTGCATACATAAATACATACATAAACACTAATTACCTTTCTAGAAACACAAGGGCTAAATATCATATTACTGACATTCTCATATTAAACATTTACCGTTATACTAATCTAATACATAAAACATGACAAATACTATTATCACATATTGACTAAAGAATCATGATGGAATTATTGTATCTCTTAAACATCAGGAATAATACACAAACTACAGTGCTATAAGAGAAATGACCAAGCCAATAAAGAACACCACCAACCCTAGAAAGTTATTGGCAAAAGGTGGCTTATGTACCCTCGGAGCCATAAACTGTGGACCTTTTCATTCTTGATGACTGATTTATTATAGACTTACTTTAATAATCTACCATTAGTATATAGCACATAGATTCAGAAAGCACAGAAGTCTGTAAGGGTACACACAGAGATAAGTACAATATATGTTCCCAAAGAGGAAATGTCCACTTATTAAGTCAGCAGACCCCTTTGTCGGAAATGTCATTCTTCAAGTCATGTCCTCTCCAAGACCGGATAGATCAGAATTTGTTATGATTTATTAATACAAATTTTCATGCAAATCTGAGCATATACATTGTTGAAAAATGTCTGTAATTAGACTAAAATAAATGGGAGTTCAGCAAAACTGAGAAATCTGTTATTAATGTTACATAAGTTTTACAAGAGAACTATCTAGAAGATGGTATCCCAAGGAAAAGTGGGAAGGGGAAGGGGTGGTTTCAATCAGTACCTTGAAACATGTTTAAATGCTTCCACTATAACAGGTGCAAAGTCTTTTGTGAATTCAGGTCCTTTCCTCTTGCTATTCTGAATCACATCATTGGCCAGATAGAGAAATGTCAGCTTTCTTGTAGGCTTTGCTAACCGGGAAAAAAAAAATACAAGATTAAATGTGTTAATCCAGTACCCAAAATCTGTATACATGAAACAAGTTTAAAAGAAAACCTAAATTTAGGAAAGGGCAGTTTGCATATATTCTTAGATTAGAGATTAAAAAAAAAAAGGTCTGGGCAAAGATATTCCACACTTAACTAACTTTACTGAACAAAATATCCATTAGCAAAAGCAGTGACTTGAACTGCATCCAGACTACATTTAACAGCAATACTTTTATAGGTTTATGGCCATGCTACTACTGTTAATACATTTAGTTATCCATTCAATTTATTGCACTTAAAGTAAATTTGTAAGCATAACAGGGAATAAGCTAAATTTCAGAGTACAAAAGGAGGAAATACAAATCTTATCAAAATATGTCCTTCCGCTCAAGAACATAAAATTCTTAGTGGACCCCCGTAGACAACAAATTTTATCTCGACCAACTATACGTGAGAATTGTAATATACCCAATACCCATGATTTTGCCTTATGCCAGGCTACTCTCTATGTACATGTGATAAATGACTTTTCTCCTGAGGACTGGGTTAATGATTTAGATAAATTATTAAATAATCCACCTAGCCCTAAAAACCTTATATCTTCCCATTATAATATGCTTAGAATAACAAAGGCTTTGAGGCCAAGTCCACATTTTTTTGCAAAATGGCAGGAAACATTCCCGGATATTGATTTAGAAAAGTTGCTTAAACTATTTAATTATTCTTGTTCAGTGTTAAGGGCGAATACCTATCGGAAGATGTTTTTCAATATCTTTTATAAAGATTATTTTTCCCCGAATAGATGTCACATGATTGGCATGCCTAATACGGGTGCCTGCCCAAAATTTAATTGTCCCAATGCTTCTTTTGTCCACTGCATGTGGGAGTGTCCCAGAATCAAACTCTTTTGGAGGAGAGTCCAAATTTATGCCACAGAGCATCTACTTAGCTATGTTCCATTAGATGCGTTGATCCCGCTATTAAGTGTACTAAAGAAAGCAGACATTTAGCCACGATAATATCAGCGGTAGCACGGAAGTGTGTTCTTCATATGTGGATACAAACTGAACCCCCAAATATCAAATTATTTCAGAATAAATTATATTTTGTGTTTTGAATAGAATGGCTCGAGGCTTCGTTGCATAAGGAACAGCGTATAGAGAAATTCTTTGCAATATGAAACATATATTGACACATTATCCATTCCCATCATAACTAATATACATAAATGTTTCCACAAAACTGGATGGTATGAGACAAGGGTTTTGCAATATGACCCTTCTATTTGGTTGTCGGCAGTGTAATAGATACTTAATAGCCTTTTTTATTATAGGATGAGGGTGCCCGGGATGGAGAGACAACCATGATATACTAAGATGTTAGATTTTTAGAGGTGACAAAAAATACATATTTATGTGAACTTTTGTTATGCATTGTTTCCTTTCTCTTATGTATAATGCTTGATTCAGATAACATATTCATTGAACATTGTATCATTTGTTCATTTATCTTTTGAACTTGAATAAAAAAAAAAAAAAGTCCTTCCAAGGAAACACACTATCCATAAGATATGTTATTAATGCACTATATTTGAAGAACATATTTTTAGTATCCAATTATTTACCGTGGCAGTTTTTGCATGCATCTCTCTCTCCCTCCAAGCTCGACGCTACATACATGCCTACCACATTCCATAACCTTATTCTTAAATTTTATCTACCCTAATTTCAAGCACTTTGCCATTCAATATGTCTTTATATTGCATGATTTAATTACACGCTTTCTCATTCCATACTAAAATTTTCCACTGTCCTGCTACCAACTGCTGTTTGACTGGATCATACATAGCACTAAGCACTTTTACTCACAGCTTGGCTAGTACATTGTTTATATATAATTGCAGTTATGTTAAAAGGAATATTTAATTTTTTCTATAAAATATGTTTTACATAACAAATTGTGCAAAAGCTAACTTAAATTGCTTCACGCAAAAACATTAACATAAGCATTTTCACACCTCACAATGAAAAATCTAAATTTCCAGATGAAGCTTTTATATCTAACTTTTATTTTGCTTCATTTTGTAAACAGAAAACAGCACTTTCACCCACAAGTCAAATGGAACCAATACTTAACTATAATCATAAAAAAAAAAAAAAAAAAAAAAAAACTTCATGGCAAAGCAACTATGCTACTTTTTTCAGTAGATGAATGAATTTTGACTGTTTGGACCATGTGTTGACATTGTTGCCTGTTATCTGCAGTTAAGCCGAAAAGTAGTAGAGCATAATAATGTTTAACTTTTAATCTGTTAGTTGGAAAGAAAACTTATTAGGCACCTGATGGTAAAAGCATTGATGATGGCATGAATAGAATAATATTTGGTTTGGAAATGGTTACATCTCCTTTACCAACACCCACTGGTTGTGTTAAGAAATTGCTCACCAGTACGTGGAGTCTAACTTTGTCTGGTGCCTGTGATGTTGAGGCAAGACTTTGCAGCAGACACCCAGCAGGTCACAACCCTGGTACACCAATGAAGGGCAGAAGGACACTACAGAAACAGACTGATACCGAAAACAACAGGATACCAAGTAATCAGCAAAAAAAAGACTGATACTGGAAACAGAATACCAAGTAATCAGCAAAGCATGGTATGTCAAAGAAAGACAAAACCACGGCAAGGTACATATTCGGCAGGGTGAGTAGAGATACAGAATATGTCAGAAAGATACCAGACCAAGCAAAGCCAGGTAGGTATCCAACAATGTTAGTTACTGGCATGATAGGTCCAGGTACTGGAATTTTCTGGTATTGGGTACAACAGCACAAGGTACAATTATAGACATGACATGGTACAGACAGGGACTGCTTTTTGCTAGTACTTCAATAACTAATACAGACAAATAAGACAGGTACTGGATTAAATTTCAAGGTTAGTTATAGGTAAACAAGTACATTTACCAGTAAATAGGTTCAGCCTGGGTAATAGGAATAGGCAAGGTAAGGCTAAAACAGAAAAGGACATTCAAAGATGAGGCAAACAGGAATAGGTACAGACAGATTATGTCAGGGTAAGAAAAAGACAAGACAAAAATAATAAACATATAAGACAAAACCAGATAATCAAGCAGACTCACTATAGCAAGACAATATAACCAGTAAGGGAGAAGATACCCTGGAAGCTCCTTAAAGGCTGAATGACCAATCAGTGCAGGAAATCTAGACCAGCTTCCCTAC
>WWET01006116.1:28029-45819 GCA_011038615.1 Limnodynastes dumerilii
TTAAAAAATTAAAATAATTTTTTTTTGAAAATTGAAAAACAATAAAAAAAACAACAGAAATAAAAGAACACAATAAAATAGCTTTAAATACTTACCGGACCGAAGACGCGTCTGCCCGCAGGTGACGGTCCCGACATGGAGAGCCTGCACATGCGCAGTGCTTCTCATGCTGGGACTTCAATTTTTTTACAAAGTCCCAGCAGAGAGCCACTGCGCATGTGCGGACTTTCCAGACGCACGAAGAAAGCACGCGATGACAGAAGAAAGTTCAGATGTCATCGCGGGACAGCCAGCAGAGGGTGAGTATTAGTAAATAGCCTGAATGTAGCTTGAAGTTCTCAGAGAGCGAATTCGAACTTGCCTGAGCTACGTTCAGGCATTCTTAGTAAATAGAGCCCATAGTAACTGTGTGCAGAAGCCACTTCTACATGTCTGTGACAATGTGAAGCATGCTCTCCCTAAGTGCAAAAATAACTGGATTCTCTATGTACATTGATGTGATTTTAATGTGTGAGGCAGTTAGAAGGAAGAATAGCACTTATTGATATGTTTTATTATTTTCACCTAGGAATGAAGGAAGAAGAAATAAATCCAAATATGTCATTTATTGACACCACTATCAAGCTGAGGCGAGAAGCAAATGCCAGAAAGGCTGTTCTAGCCTGGGGTCTTCTAAATGTGTCTTTGGCAGGGATGATTTACACAGACATGTGAGTAAAATGTATAGACTTATTAACGATCTCATATTTATGCAAAATGATTGTCATCTGCTTTATTTTGTTTAACAGGTGCATAGGTAATTTTAAGATTGCAGACCTCAATATTGACATGATGTAGAAATTTATGTTTTTAAAATGTAATCATTTATCATTTTTGCTTTGCAGGACATGTAAAAGGATTAGTACATACTATAAAATTTCAGATTGGCCCTTATGGTATATTGGTAAGTATTAGTTCATATTTCAATTCTAATCTTATTTGTAAGGTGGCAAAATATTTCTGCTGTACTGTATAACAGAATGCATAACAAGTGCAAAACTATAAACAAGGAGCATAGTGAAAGTACAAAAGAATATTACAAAAAGAAATCAATTTAAGAGAAAAATCGAAGTACAAGTAAGAGGAGAGCAAGTAGATGTTGGTGAAGAGGTGTTTTTTTGTTGTGGGTATGTTTGAAGCTTTACAGACTTGTGGTTTGATAAAGAGTGGGGTAGAGATTGTTGGAGGATGGGGTAGGAGTGAGGTGATGGAGGAGGCAAAGAGAAGATTGGTTGAGGAGTGAAATGGCAAGAGTTAGTGTTTATTTGGAATTGAAAGTTTCTAGAGTTTATTTTTTGCCCAATTTTATTTGCAACTTCACTGAATAGCAAGTTTATTAAATATAAAAATTATCAAAATTAATGATATATCTATATTACAGTATGTTGTGTTGGGGTTTTATTTACATTAATCTTTTGACAAATTTTAAAAGTTCCGTAGGTGGTACTAACTAATTCACTTGTTCTCTGTGAAGGCCTGGAAAACTATTAATAGTCCCTGAGGACCAGGGTTGGAAAACACTGATGTAGACCATCAGTCATTTACATTAATTTCTTTTTTGACACGTATAATAAAACTGTCCATTTTAAGATAAATATGAATAATTTATACTTTAGTTATAATCACTTGACCGAGTAGAAGGATATCTGTGCTACATAGCTATTTGAGCTGCATTTGGCACATCTTCTATTTTAGGTTACCATACTGAGCTTCAATATAATATGGCCCTGGTTAGTACTTTTAAATATTAAAAAAAACTGCCTGAGAATTATGCAAATCTAGCACAAAATAAGAATTATTTGTGACTTGAAAACATCTCATGGAATATGCGCGTATAGGGGCTGATCCAGAGCTGCACTTACATCTGCAAAATAGGTGCCAGTGTAGACCTGAGCAAAAGCATGTTGCAACGTGAGGGAAGTCAAGTTTACACTGAAAACAGAATTAGAATCGAGAGGTGAAAATTCCCAGCTCAACTCTCATTTACAGATTAGAAAAAGTTATAAAGTAAGTGAGTGCTGTATGCAATATTAAAGTATTTTTCTTGCATGCAAAAGGATTCAAATTAATTAGCACCCTTTGCATTGGAAAACGCACCTATTTTGCCCTTACTCTCAAACTCTGGTTTAGTCTCACATTATTGTGCATCTTCATGTGAACCATGTCATCCATTCATAGTGTTTTGTTCCTTTTGGCAGAGCTTGCTCTTGCTTCTCTCTTCAGTCTCAATGCACTGTTTGACTTTTGGAGATACTTCAAGTACACGATGACTTCCCCTAGTCAGTCCCTCAGCCCTTCCCAGCAAAAGCTTCTAGGAATACCTTATTCACGTAAGTAATTTAATTAATTTACTTGTAATACTGACTATGGTTATTGTTTGTGAGATGGTTAGCATGAAGTAGTGAACAATTTGCTATTAGCTATTCAAGTCGACACAGTAGTTCATCTTGCTGATTAAGATGAGTTAGTGTTTGTGTTTTATGCTAAAATTAGTTGGTTGTTCTTTAAATGCAATGTCATTTTGGTGTGTTAGGCTGGCATACCTGTAGGTAGTCCTAATTGTTGGAATTTAATCTCTTGCAGCTATAACTTCGACTCCACCTAATGATCTTCTGAAAAATAAAGTCCCACCAAGCACTCCTTCACCCAGCATGCAAGGGCAAAGTGTACTAAGTTATAGTCCATCACGTTCACCAAGTACCAATCCTAAATTTTCCTCCAGCTTTATTAGTGGGTACAGTCCTCCGATTACAGCTATGCTACCAAGCAGTGGTAGTTCCTTTGCTTCAGCTGTACCTTACTCACCAAACAGCAGCTACACTAAGGTATGTTTGCAAATGTTAATGTGTCTAGTGACCTTTTTACTTTAAGTAAACTGTCATTTTATCAGCTGATGGTTTAGTGTAAAGAACATGCCTGCTATAATAAGGAAAGTGGAACATGCTTAATGTGGCTCAGGATTCGAATTTACAGACCAGTGTGTTCCCATTAAACCACCCCCCGCGTGTGGTTGCTATATGATAAGCTATAATAAACACTACAAGGCTGGAATAATTTCACTTAGCTACTGAGCCAATGGTGCATCTGTATTCGTGACTGGCAATCACTCTAAAAAATTTTGGCAGTTCAATAGTGAGGGTGTTTAATATTGTGGCATTTGTGACTGCATGAATGCCAATGCTGTAAACAGAAAAAAAACTTGATAGGTCTTGGCACATCTTACACAACGTATGTTTACTTGAAACTGAACGTTAAAAGTTACCTTTGTTTTTCCCATAGCTTGTGGTTGATAATATATATTTCTGTTTCCAGATGCAAAGCTACAGTCCCACGCTTGGGTCCCCACAGTACCTTAGTAATATTGGGCCAGTGGAGAGCAGTGGCTTACGATCTAGGTATCGTTCTTCACCATCTGCCTACAGCTCTCCCATAGGAAAAGAAGACTACATGACAGATCTTAAGTTACTGGATACGTTCCTCCGTTGTGAAGAAGAAAAACAGCAACGTGCTCAACTAGGTATGAATTTGTTTTATTTTTCTCAGGTACAGTTTTTTTTTTTTTTATTGAAAAATGTTCACTGCATAATTAGTACAACACAATGGTAGTTGAAGATCCTACAATCATTAAGTATGTTACTGGTTTATCTTTGCTGGCAAGAATTACATCCAATCAACAATTGATGATAATGTATAGATGTGATCATTACTCAAACTCCTCTAGATTGATACTAAAGTGATAGTTTAGAAGGACTAATTTTTGTAAGATTCTGCTTTTATTTCTAAAATCTTTCTCATTGTAACGCGTAAACACAAGCACTAAATCAAGCTTCTGTCAACTTCCATGTAACCATTCACTGTTTTTTGGGATTGTAATGGGAATTCTGGGCATTCAGAAGAAACCCACATAAACAAAAGGAGATGTGTTGCATCTTATAATACTTTTTAATCTTAAGTTTATTTTGGTGTATCCTCAACTGAAATTTTGTAAATATCTGCTAGTCTATGAATTATATTGTGAAAACTGATGATGTTCCTGTTATAGGAAGTCCAGAATCTAACTCCTCTTCAAATAGCCCAACCTTCTGGAATTATAGCCGATCCATGGGAGATTATGCACACACTTTAAGGAAGTTCCAGTATCAGTTGGCTTGCCGGTCTCAGGCTCCTTCTGCACACAAGGATGAAGCTGACCTTGGTTCCAAGCAGGCAGCAGAAGAGGTATGAAGTTCTAGCCTGTGCCTAAGGGTATTGACATAGTCTCAACTTAATGTTGCCATACCCTGTTGAATATATTAGCAGGGTCAATACTATGCAGGGAATTAATACATAAATTACGTAAAGTGGAAGACTATATATATATATATACAAACTGACAATATAAAAGTGAAAGCTATTGAATGGATCCCCGTTGATGACAGAGGTGGCGACAGGGAGTTAAAATTATCTCAACGAGAGACCTATTGGATCTTGACTTTGAACACCCTGTCACCCCTGGGTCTCAACGAAGGATATGAATTAACCCCTTTTCTGTGATAATATATAATTGTTTTGTTGTGTGGATATATAAGGCTATAATTAGTTTACTATTGCCTATTTTTTGAATGTACATTCATTATAAATATCCTGTTAGAAACCTTTGTTGGGATAGTTTTTTATATTAAAGTTCTTAATTTTTACAGGAATATATATTTGGGAGCCATTACCCATTCAGAAGGCTAAGGTCTTCTTTTTATTAAAGAATATTTGAGGGTATTGTTCAAATTGTGAAGTGGACAATATTGATTATATATATCATATAGATATTTTACCTTTTTTATATTTATTCGTTTTGTATTGTTTGTAGTAAATCTTTTGTCTATTAGAACATTGTATCAAATATGGTACCACTAACTTCTTTTGATTTAGTTAGATTGAAGTGATGTATGTCAGTTATCTAATTCCTTCAATCATCTAACAATTCTAATCTTATTTAGATGTTTCTTTTTATGCTTTAATGTCAGAGCTTATGATAGCCTGGTAAGCGCAGTGAATTGGTGCAGGTATCTGGAGTCACGGATAAGAGACACACCTCCCCGCACTATAAAAGAACTAATCTATCAATCTCCTTTATCCCCTGACAGTCACCTCCTTTGATGACGAAACGCGTAGGGTGAAGCTTGCTGAGAACCATCACATGCACCTATACCCCGGTGTGAGCGTGGTCTGATGTCCGTGGCACCGATCCCTGTTACTACTCCAGGACGCTGGTATTGTACACGGACACCGTGGAGATTGTTGCTGAAAATTGTGCTGAACTTGTTATATGCTTTTTAACCAAGTGGTGTTATGGTACGAGTTTATGACCCTTCTACCTTACGCAAAGAATAAAAAGTTTTTTTGATTGCACTATGTTGCGCCCCCTCTCTTTGTTACATACATATATATATATATTTAATATGTGCAGCAATAAAATGTAAAACTTTAAAACAAAAGAACACAATGGAATTTATATGTACATGCTTCAGAGGATCTTTGCATAAAAGTACACATTCTGAACATATGCTATATGTCCTCCAACAAAGATACAGCATGAGGTGGTGTTTAGTGTCAAATGTTAAACAGGTTGCTGCACCTGCCCTTGAGATGTAATGCTCAATATGCATTTATTTAGTAAAATCTCCTGATTATTTAAATACTAAGTGTGCGTTTTTTAGATTTGGGCAAGAGTTGCAATGAATCGACAGCTTTTGGATCACATGGATTCATGGACAGAGAAATTTAGGAATGTAAGTATTCTATAATTATTATTTTAATAATAATAATATTGCGCCACACTGTATACGTGGAACTCTAGAAAGGGAACAGTTACATATGCAACACAATTAACAGACTGGTTCAAATTCATGTAAATAAGGAATATCTGATAATGTGTTGTCCCTGTGGCTATATTTAAAGCAATTATATATGTTAACAGTTAAAAATGGTATATTGCCTAAATGTGTAAAGTTTAGTATGCCTAATATTTATTTCAGTGGATAAGTGAAACCATTCTGGTGCCCTTGGTTCAGGAGATGGAGTCTGTGAACATGCAAATGAGAAGACTTGGATGTCCCGAGTTACAAATTGGAGGTAAAAACTGAAAGAATGTATTTTGGTTGTAATGTTTCTAATTCTTTTGTTTCTGGGTAACTTCTTATTCTGTTGCATGTTACAATAAATTTTAGCTAACTTATCAAAGTCTAACTTAACCAGATAGTATGGTGCTTTTATAATATTAACAGATGTATAAAATAGGTAAACATTGTTTTTTCTCCAGTAAGCTAATAATGGATTGTTAAATAATTACAATAAAGTAACACTTGAATGTTTTAGAATCCTTTATATAGTCTTCGTGTAGTCTGTGGGTTGTATTTCAGCCTAGGTAAGAATGGTTATAAAATAAACTCCCCTTGCCTCTGTTTACCCTATTTGATGGTTGGATATAAGATTGTTTAGTATTGGTGGACCGGATTAAGACCCCCGCTACAGTGTGGGAGCCCCCTCCCACACTACATTTTACATGCTTCCCTCCGGAAGCACAGCCCATTTTCTTGGAAATGGTCTCGGACGGGATTGCTGCAACGCTGGGATTACTATATTAATACATCTGGAGGGCGCTTGCATGCGTAAATCACCTGATGGTATTAAATCTTAATCCGGTCCGGTATCTGTGCAGTCAGTAAGTTGGGCTTGTGGCAACCTATTCATTTATTCTTTCAAATTAGAGCTAGTCTTGTGGAATCTCTCTGATGGTGAAGAAGTTCTCTCTGGGCTAACATACTTAATCAGGACAAGTGGTTCTATTTGAGCAGTGGATTAAGGGTTGTCATCAGACCAAAACTAGTGTTCTCCACTTAGATTACATTTAGAAAACCTAAGACCACTTTGAAGGATGTTCATATTATGGTTGTTATGCATTTATTTTCTCTCGTTAGTTGTAAGACTTTGTTCCTGGTGCTGTGCCATCAATCAAATCGCACAGTCTTAAATAAAGATGTGGAAAACCTACAAAATCAAGGTTGCTTCCTGGCAGTAAAAAAACTAACTAGTATACATATTATAGTCTATAAGAGGTAGTCTCCAACTGACTACCTTTAGGTGGTGTGGATCGATTTATCAATTGATCTACAAAAGACATTGCGCAGAATGATGAGTATAATTGTTATCTTACCCGTCCCCTCCCCGCAGCCTGACCCTAAGAGAGAGAGTGCTAATCACATACCTGTCTGTGTGACGGTTCTGTGATTGCGTTTCTATAGAATGAATGAGTAAATACTCCAATCGGCATACCTGCCCATTCATAAAAAAAAAAAATTCAAAACACACTATTTTTGATATGGATACAGACTAAAATTAGCTTTTGGCTATCTGTCTTTCTAAAAAAGCATTTTCGCAGAGATGACTGCCACTGCCTTTATGTGCACAAACCTACATCAGGAGATATGATTCATTGAAACCTGCATTTACCATACAACAAACATAGGTTTAAAACATATGTTCTTTATTTATAATCCCTAAAATAAATAAAATCACAAAGGCAAAATATCTATCCACAAATATCCCAAAGAAACTCAGGTCTCAGTAAATAATCAATAACCGTCAAAACCACATAAATGTGTACAGAATACCAATTGACGGTATCCACCACATAGCGTTAGAGGTATGATCCAATCGGCTCTTTCGGTGCAAGCATATATGCTTTGCCACCAACAAATAAAACCTAACACGCTGTTGTAATTTACACCAGGCTTGGAAGAGGATATTTAATTAATTTTTTTTCACATGCGCTATAATTTGTATTTATTTTTTTCTAACATTCTTTGGAATTGCTAGTGAGGGATTTGTTTGTAAATATTCCCTGACAATTGTACATGGCATTTGCATTTTTATTTTTTTTTCTGAAAAATAATGGTTTTATTTTGTTAAAGGCAATTGTGAAATGTTTAAATATATTTTTCTTTCGTTTCTAGAATCCAGCATTAGCAGTTTAAAACAAGCAGCTTTGGTAAAAGCACCACTTATACCCACGTTGAATGTAATTGTGCAATATTTGGATGTCACGCCAAATCAAGAATATCTCTTTGAACGTATAAAAGGTGACATATATATCATTTTTATTTATTTTTTCCCTCCAAAGATTAGTTAAAATATACCAGTTGAATAAAAATTTATAATTTATGGACCTGTATGCTTTAAAATTCTTGGTAAGTGAACCAAACTATTAAAAATATTAAATGTATGCAATGGCTATATCAATGGTGAAATAGAATAGTAGGAAATAATATATTCATTTTTGTTTTATTTTTTATGCAAGAATGCTTCTAAATTTGCTATAGTGCACATATACTAGTTTCCGTAATGACTAACCAGTACAGACAGTCCAACGAACCAAAAAACTGTCCATGTGCTGTGAATCGGAGACACCTCTCACTGTTAATACTTTTATATGAAATTAACTATGAGGTAGCTTTTATATCTGTTGTGGTACATTTTTATTTAATGTGTATGTATGCATTATATTAACAATTTGTGTACTTGATTTTGGGGTTCACATGGCTCCCTAGCTAAAAAAAAAATAGTTCTTATTCTTTCCCCCCACCCCAATAGAATTATCACATGGTGGATGTATGAGCTCCTTCCGCTGGAACAAAGGTGGAGATTTTAAAGGTCGTAAATGGGATACTGATCTTCCCACGGACTCTGCGGTATGTTCCCTTTACAAATCTGCATGACTCTGAAATATTCATTTTCAGCTCTTATGTTCTACTTTAATTCTCACTTCCTGCATGATTAAGAAGTGTACAAAAGTGCATTTTTAAGCCATCCAGTTTGTTTGTATGAGATAGTAATGACTGCTCTAAGATGGATTAGGGACTTGTGCAAAACAGTAAGGCTTGTTTTATGAATTCTATTTAAGTTTATAAGTACTATGTGTATCTATAGTACAATATATTTTTATGTAAGCAATGTAAGTTTTTCTTTTTCTCCCTTTAGATAGTCATGCATGTGTTCTGTACTTACCTTGACTCGCGATTGCCTCCTCATCCCAAGTATCCTGATGGTAAAACCTTCACCTCTCAGCACTTTGTCCAGACACCTGATAAGCCTGGTAATTATATGTATTTAAGTTTATAAAGGTTTGTACATACCTAGGATATATCTGTCATGTTGAGTATTACATTTACTTACAGATATGAAGCTGAAATAAGGTTTTGATGTTCCTCTGGTCTTTGTGTAATGAAATGTCGCATGACTGCTAGTTGGAAGTCAGTTTACCTGTTTTTCTCTTACTGTGTGACAGTAAAGTAATAAATAGCAGAACTTTATTTTTCTGACTATTTTTCCTCCTATATCACACTCAGAAGATACATACTTTTATTTAATAAGGAGAATTTTTTTTTCTTTGTCTCTTCTCTTTATTAGATACCTCCAATGAAAATGTCTTTTGCATTCATCAAAGTAGTGTAAACCCTCCTCACTATGAACTGGTTTACCAGAAGCACATATACAACTTGCCAAACAGTATTCAGACTTTATTACATTTGAAAACATACGTATGTTGTGTGCATAAGTTGGCATGTGTTTTTGTTAGCAATCTGCATATGCATTTGACAGATGTTGCACATTGGATCTAATGATATATGTTTATTTCTGCACGTGTACAGCTCCTTACAGCAGGGCATGACCATACTCCGTACCTGGTAGAATACATTATGTGGCTGGGGGAGGCATCTAAAATGTTCAATATGGGCTGGGTTATATACTCCCGCAAATACGTTCGCTATATCTGCACAACGATATGCACAGATAAGAGCAGGTAGGGCTATGGGATGCAGAAGTCTGTTAAATTCCATGCGTCGGAGGAGAGTGGCATGGGAATGCATACATATAACGGGGAGACGTCTACATATTTCAGCTAGGATCTGTGCTATACAGTTGTTGTAATTATGTATTCTCATTTCAAATTGATTCAGGGAATAACTGAGCTATGTACAGTAATACTTTTTGTTAATCCATGACCATGGAAAGCATTGACATTAGTTTGATATCACAGCTTCATTGGGTTATATGTTTAGAAGCCTTATTAGGCAGGTTTATACCCCTCAGTACAGAGGTAATAACTTCAAAATGATACTAGTTAAGAATCATTCTTTGCCTGTGTTTCGTGATAAATGTACATATAAGTGATACAAGTTTCTCACTCACATACACATTTGTGCCAGATTTGTATGAATCCATGCAGAGATTTCTCCCCCAGTGAAACGCCAGGATGAAAGGATGCTTCAGGTTGCCATTCCTTGAACTATGTTCTTGGCGTAGTAAAAACAAGTGTTTGTGATCTTCGTTTGCAGAGTTGTCCACCTCTCCTAAAGCTCTGTAGTTTTTTGTTTTTGCTTTTGTTTGTTTTTGGTCTTGAGCTTAGCTGCTGCTCTTTGACACAGTCATACACTGAAACTTCATTATTGTTCCAAGTGTAATTAATCCCTTTGGAGATTATAGCTCTTATAGTTTAAAATTCCAGAAAGTGACTTTGTAATTTTTTTTTCTAAATTTTTTTTTTTTGATCTCTTCAGCAATTTCCTTTTGATTATAGCAAATATTTGCGCTGGCAGTTTTGTGATTGAGAACTCTTGACTGGGAATAACTTTCTGTTCAGAACTATGGGCCTGATTCAGACTTAAGAAGGAGCTTGAAAATAAGTGGAAAGTTACTCCTGGGGCCAGATTTACTAAGCTGTGGATTTGGAAAACTTGAGATGTTGCCCATAGCAACCAATCAGATTCTCACTCTCACTTTCCTATTATGTACTAAAGAATGGCCCCTGGCCTAAACCATGTTGATTGCAGGAGAGTCCTATTTCATCTGTTGCAAACAGTATTAGAGTTGAGAGATGCCGTTTCCTAGTCTAAATAAGTATAATAGTAAAGCTGGTCAGCATCTCCTAAAGCTGGCAGTTTTCACAATGCCATCCAATGTTGGATGGCTATGAATTTAAACAAAAAATCTAAAAGTTGTCTTTATATAATGTCGGCATTTGTCTAAAGATCTTGTTACATAAAATGCCAAATATGGACAAATAATTAAAGAATAAAATTTCACAGCTGGCTGTTTTATACAGTACCCGTTACATTTTTGCCTGACCCTGAAATGCTCACCAATCCCCAACAACCATCTTAACCTGTATTGCGTACTTCAAGGTAGCTGTGAAGTGGGCTCTGCTACTAGCAACAAATTATTTAGAGAAGGCGCAGGTTCCCAGATTCTGTTCAGTTTGTGGTTAATTGTATTCTATATTGCATACAGAATATATATGTATATGTTATTCGTTTGGGCAAACAGTGTCAGATTATAATGAGGGTACGACTGCTACACTCTTTTCCTAATACATCACTTTTATTTCTAGGGGAGAAACAACTTATTCCATACATTACTTATGTTCCTGTATATAATAAAGACCAAAGAATCTGGAATGCTTGGGTAAGTGTAATGGAAATCTGTGCTTTCCATTAGTATTAAGCCTGCTAGTAGAGCAGGATGTATTCTTGTATCCAACAATATGTAGCTGTTCTGCTAATGCTATATCTTTAACATGCGCTTTCATTTTATTATGAAAAGTCCCACAGCTGTAACACAAACTCACATTCACACACACTCACATTCACACACATTCACATTCACACACATTCACATTCACACACATTCACATTCACACACATTCACACACACACATTCACACACACATTTTGATTAGCAGTGCTATTTTTCAACAAATGTCCTTGTCTTTGAGCTTAAAAAAAACAAAACATTTATGGAGTCTCATTTTAAAGCTGCCTATTGTGTTTAATTATGTGTATATATGAATGCCTAAACTTTTATTTTTTTTTATTTTTTTTCCCCAGGAGAGTCAATCTTGGTTTGTCTGGAGTGAATATCTTGTGGATATTTGGAGATCTTTAACAATTTTATTCTATGTTCAGATTTTCTTTTCTGAATTATACTCTGTAACCTTAAGCACTCCAGGTATTGTGAAACTACAAGTTTCATCTGATACCTGGAAAAATATGACAACTTGTAGTTGACACCAGCAGTGCCGTGGGTTGCTTATGCTTTCTTTGTTACATATCAGGTAGTTGATCTGAGACAATACTTTATAAAGTACAGTTTACTTTTAGATCTATATTCCTGTACAGTATTTTTGTAACCTCTTAGATTTTTCTTACATTAGTAGTAGAGTTCTTTTCAAAGATTAGCAACGCACAAAGAAACCACCATTACAGGCATCTGAGGATTATTCAGGTGTATATGGCTTCCATTGGCTAATTATGTTAAAATATATCTCCCTTACACTGTGGTTTACATTAACTGCAGCTGTATGGTGCCTATGCTTTTGTTGGTTCTGTATGCAGGTAATAAAAAATGGTGCAATTGTTTCCCATCAGAACTACGAAGTGTAAAATCTTATGGTGCAGAAGGTAGTGACTACATCTGTTATTCCAAATTTCTCTAGTCACACTAACTCTTTTCTAGATCTGGGGAAGGAAGGGGGGGGTGGGTTGTGGGTTTATTTTTTCTTTGTGATAAAGGGGTTAAGTTTCTTTATAGTTTTTTTGTTTTGGGTTTGCAAGGTACATGTGTTATGAAAACAAACTCCTTTTTCACAGCATTTCTCTGGTAACTGAAATTCTCCAGTTCTCTATTTTTGTTTTATTTAAAAGTGTTTTTATAAAGAGAACTTTTTATTTATTTATTTTGAAGTTGTTCCATGCTGATTTATTATTAATGGGATTTGAAATTTCAGCTGTAAATAACAAAATGCCACCACCTTGTGTATAACTTCAACACAAAATGTTTTCCCTTCAGTTTTTCAAATTAAGCCTTTCCTGGCAAAAACATGTAATATGTTTTGTTTTGAAATGTAATACTTCCCCTTTTTATTATTTAAATAAAAACAGTGTTTTAATTGTCATGTGATAATTCTGAATTATAATATAATTTTATATGGACACAAACAAATTAAAATTTGTCACTGGTGGTGGTGGGGTGGAACCGGATTCTTCCACCAGGTTGTAGGGCTGAAAGTGGAAGTAGTATTCTTCAGGTCCAGAACGCACCCACTCTTGTGTTTCTCTAGTCCACATTACAAAAAGTCGAGATTTCACTTTTTTTCCCACAGATGGGAAAATTTTATCCGCATCTTTTTGGATAATTACGGACCCGTTTTCAAAACGCTATGTTGTGTGTGTTTGTTTAAAAGAAACTTTATTGTCTCCAAGGCTTTTGGTTTTAGCTGTTAATTTTCAGTCACTTATTATATGGTCCTTTAACTTTACTTACGTAAACCCGTATAGGCTGTCTTCATATTCAATGCATGTTGCATACTTTGGAGAAAAAAAACCTTATTTAACTGGAAGTGTTATACAAGTGTTAAACATGAGGAGAACAGGAGAAAATAGCTTACACGAAACATCTACTACATGACAGCATCCTCACCTAGACTGTGAGTCTTCTACCTCCTCACTTGCAGCAACTCTTTGGAAAGAATGTCTTTTAATGACTCCATTGTATTTAATCCTTATCGCTGTCTCTGTATTTGTTCCAACCATATACTGTATGAATATATAACACATTTTATTACTTCCCTACCATAGATTCCATTCCACCTGCAATGCTGACCATACTGCTCTTCCTCATTTCCCTCCACAACATTTATCTCTTTTCCACAGCTTATACTACTCCTCTTTCACATCACTCTCTTTATTGGTCCAGTTCTTTTAAACAACCCACTTATTAACAAACATGAACTACTTTTTTCCTATCAAATGCTTTTCTGTTTCTTTTAATGGTACAAACAAACATCTTCTATATCTTTTACTACTTCTGTTAGCTGGTGATCTCTCCTAATCCTGGTTCCACTCAGATCTCTCACACAAGCCATTCCAACTCTGGACACTACAGCAATCTGACTAATGTTAAATACATCGCCTCTCTCCCACTGCTGACCAAAACCCTGAATTGTGCACTTTATAATGCACGGTCTATCTGTAAAAAAAAAAACAAAGCAAAAAAAGAACAATAACCTACATTCATGACCTCTTCCTCTTTCAAAACCTTAACCTCCTTTCCGTTACAGAAACCTGGCTCACTGAATCAGACACTGCCTCACCTGCTGCACTTTCACGCCCACTTTACTCATGCCTCCAGGCCTAGAGACAAAAATAACCTTGCTATCAGTTTTATTAAAACTTTGCTCCCTCATTTCTTATCCTCTGACTTACTAACCACTAACCTGGGAGATTTCAACATTCCCATTTACAATCCTCCTCGTGATGCATCCAAGCTTTTCTCTCTAACCTCATCTCTTGGCCTCTCCAAATGGATGATTCTACTACCCTTAAGGATGGCAATTGTATTCTTATATTCTCCAAACTATGCTCAGTTGCTGATCTTAAAAACTCTCTTCATCCTCTCGGACCATGCCCATATGACCTGCAAAGTCTCCCACACAAATTAGCTCTAACCTTTATAATTCTGCAATAGCTCCTCCCACCCATAGAATTCTTCATGCCATTAATTTTGACCAACTTTGCACCAAACGGTGCAACAACTTTTATCCCCAGTCTATAACTTCCACTCTCCTGATTTAGCAGTATATCACCTAAAACAAAGCCTAGCAACTGTTCTTGACGAAGTCGCTCCAGCTACCCATCATGTACCATGGCGACTTCAATGTCGGCAATAGCACACTAATGACACACAAAACCTTTTAAAAACTCCAGCAAAGCAGAATATTGCTCTACTGATGACTTTTTAACTTACAAACACTTATCACACTTATAGAACTGCTCTGGACCATGCTAACTTATCCTAATTTCAATCTCTCATTTTTACTCAGGCTTCTAACCCCAAACGCCTCTTTTATACATTTACCCCAGGGGTGGCCAAACTGTCGATCGTGATCGACTGGTCGACTGCGGAGTGGTGACCAGTTGATCGCAGCTCTCTTCTCCCTGAGGCGGTGGTGACAGATGGGATGGGCTGGTGCAGTGGTCATGTGGTACAGCCAATAAGAATAGGCGCTGTACCACATGACTGCTGAATCAGCCCACCCTGTCTGTCACTGCCACCTCAGGGAAAAGGTGGGGAGCCCACCTCGTCTGTCACCGCCGCGGGGTCAGCGGTCATGCAGAAAGCGCGCCTCGGGGGAGAGCCGGAGGAAGGACCCCAAGGTAAGTGTACTAAGGACCTGGAATGGGGATTTGCTGGACATGGAAGGGGAACAAGGGCTGGCTGGAGCACACAAAGAGGGGACAGGTTCAGTGGACACTACAAGTGGCAATTATATTAGAGACATAAGGAAGGTTTAATAAAACTGAAAGGCACAGAGGGGTCATTAAGGCTGGCTGGACACATAAAGGGGGTAATAAGGCTGGGTGGACACACATAAAGGGGGGGTAATAAGGCTGGCTGGACACACATGAAGAGGTAATAAGGCTGGCTGGACACAAAAAAAGGGTCAATAAGATTGGCTGGATACAAATAGGGGACAATTAGTCTAGTTTGACACAGAAGGATGGGGCAATAAAGCTGGTGGGACACACAGAAGGAGGGGAACAAAAAGGCTGACTGGACACAAATAAAGAGGGGGGCAATGAGGCTAAATGGACATAAAG
The DNA here is from genome assembly GCA_011038615.1 of Limnodynastes dumerilii. Lineage (NCBI taxonomy): Eukaryota > Metazoa > Chordata > Amphibia > Anura > Limnodynastidae > Limnodynastes > Limnodynastes dumerilii. The sequence goes on from WWET01006116.1 coordinate 43,758, forward strand.
TCGGAGCCATATGAATTATATTTATAAGCTATCATAGTTATTAGTTATAAGAAAAAAAATTATTAGCTGCATTGTTAAATTTATCAAATAAATAATAATTCCTGTATGTGTATATAGATATAGATAGATATTTATTTATTTATATTTGCTTTTGGTGTGCAGCGAAATTCTGGAAAGGGCTTAGGTGCGCCGAAGGTGAGAAGAGGTTGAGGAGCACTGCTGTATGTCATGACATCACCCGCCCTATGTATCTAGTGTGCCTGCATACTGCCCGTCATTTGCTGATAACACTGACGGAGCAGAGCTGTGCTCCTTGTTCAGTGTATTCAAAAACACATTTATCCTGTGTTTATCTGTGTATTCTGTGTTCATAATTTGTAAAACGGATCCGTGTGCTATAATTTTAAAACACCCTTTAATTAGGCTAACATTAATGTTAAGTTTGTTTTATGTGTTCATTGGCTCATAGCCCCCTAAAAAGTATTGCGTTATGGTTATTTTAGACTATGGTAGATCTCAAAAGATTTTTTTTAATTTTGAGTAGAGTCTGGCCACCCCTGATTTACCCCCTACTGAACTCTCCTGTGCATAAACCATTAACCTCCATCAATGCCCAAGATCTTGCAATGTAAGGACAAGATAAGACAGGAATTATCCTCCTGTTCCTCATCTACCAACATACTGTCAAACACCCTTTCTCCACCCTCTGATACTATGTCATCGTTCCATCTCACAAATGAAGAGGAATATCTGCGCCTTTTCCTCTTCCTACTCTACCTGCCCTCTTGATCCTGTACCCTCTCAAGTCCCTTGATGTCTATTTTCTATGCTTATTACAACCTTCACTACAATCTGTAATCTCTCTTAAGAATGGTATCTTCCCCTCTTTATTCAAGCATGTACTGATTACTCCAATTCTGAAAAAGCTACAAATTATTATTCCATTTCCCAGCTCCCATGCCCCTCGTAGATGCTAGAAAGACTTGCCTACACTCGCCTCGTTCACTTTCTTTCCTTACACAATCTTCACGATCCTTTCTAGTTAGGCTTTCGTTCCCAACATTCCACTGAGATGGCTTTATTCACTGCTAAATCTAAAGGTCACTACTCTCTTCTAATACTCCTGGATCTTTCTGCTGCTTTTGACACAGTTGACCACTCTCTTCTCATACAAATGTTACAATCAATGGGTTTTCAGGACAAAGCCCTTTCCTGGTTCACATCTTACCTCTCTAATTGCTCTTTCAGTGTTCGCTTTACTGGATGTACATCTCCTGCCCATCTGTTGGGAGTACCACAAGGTGCAGTATTGGTTCCATTACTCTTCTCTATCCATACCTCTTCACTTGGACAACTCATAAAGATTTTCAATATCCTCTCCACCCAGATGATACACAAATCTATCTACCCACCCCGATCTATCACCAACCTTGCTGGCCCATGTAACTGAATGTTTTTCTGCAATTTCATCCTTAAAGTCCTTCTGCCATCTCAAACTCAAAAAAATATTAATATTTCCTCCTGCCAACAAAAGCTACCCAACCAGTCTATTTCTATTCCCTATTAAATATTCCCTGTGCTTCAAGCTGCCCAGGTATTACACTTAACTTTCCTTTGTGCCCCACATACAATCTTTCTATATTAGGTTTTATACACCTAAAAACATTTCCAGAATACAAAAATATCTCTCACAAGACACTGGTCAAACTCTCATGGACTGATCATTTCCTCCATTGATTACTGCAATAATCTCCTTATTGACCTCAATAACAAAGTTACCCCTTTCCAGTCTATATTTCATGCAGCAGAAAGACTAATTTTCCTTGAAAAAAAGGTACAAATAGAGCTTGTCCTCTCTAGGGCTTCTCCCTGGCTGCAGCCACTCTCTGGAATAACATCCCCTGCCCATTAAGACTATCCTCTACTCTCCAAACTTTCAAGTGCTCTCTTAAAATCACCTTAAACAAGCATATCAAATTCTTCAGCCTTCTTAAGCTTTATTTACCATATTAAAAACCACTTTGCCTTTCAATTACATTAACATAAACCCGAGCACACACTC
>WWET01006116.1:45851-56062 GCA_011038615.1 Limnodynastes dumerilii
CTATTCTAAAATTCCCTTATCTCTGTTTCTAACACTGCTGTATGGCTGGATCATACAGTGCACTTAGCACTTTTAACATAAATCTTGGCTGGTCCATTGTGAGATATATAGCACTTGCCCTAATGTATTAAACTTCTGTCCTACTGAGTGTAAACTTGTGAGCATGGCCCTCCTACTTACCCAGTGTGTTACTACCCAGTCTTCTTAATAATGATTGTTAAAATTGTAGATCTGCTGGTGCTATATAAAAACCTGTTCATAAATAAATTATATAAAATATATATATATATAGTAATTTGGGGGACACCATAAAATAGTATAATTAGTTGGCTGCCAAAATCTGTTGTGTGAGGTGTATAATTTATGGATTGTGTGTAGACTTACAAAACGTAAACACGACACAAGGGATAAAAAAAAGATTATGATGTAGCATTTTTCTGTAAACAAAATTAAATGAATAGTACCACCTTTGCTACAAAGGTACACCAAAAACATTACTCACAACTGAATGAAAAGTTAATTCACTGTAATTTTTTAAGTGATATTTTATTTTCTTTATTTTTCATTTTTATGGAGAAAAGTAGACAATGATTGTTCTTTTAAATTCCCTCTTTTTATTTCCTTTTGGTAATTGTGTTTCATAAGTTCACACACAATCCATCTCTTAAATACCTCACAAACCACATATTTTGGTAGCCGTACTCCTTTTGTTTTAATTACACTTTTTTTTTTTTTAGAATATATTTTTATTGAAGCAATCGTATAATCAGCATAACAAATTTAGGTACAATGGGGCTGATCCAGAGCTATGACGTTACACTGAGCGTTTTAACGCTCAGCGTAACATTGCTGCTGTGCCCTGACACTCCCCCTTGTTGGAGTGTATTTACACTCCCTTACGCCGGCTGAAGGCTAACCTAACTTCAGCCGGCATAAGGGAGTGTAAGTACGCTGGGACGGTGCCGTTAGTACGATAACGCCGCCCTCCCAGCCTAATTACGCTCCCTCCCCCTGCCTCCCTGCACTAACCTCCGCGTAGTAACGCTGGGGGACGCCCCCTCCAGCGTTACTACGTTGAAGCAACATCTGCCCGGCGCATGAGCAGATCGGCTTTTTAGCCGATCTTACGCCCGCCATAGCTAGTACGGCGGGCGTAGTTCTGGATCAGGACCAATGTCACAATTTGATTTTAACACTAATATGTTATAGTAACAAGTCACATACATTCACCAATATTCAATTTGGTTACAGCTAATTAACACTATAAATCCACCTTATGGGCGATACCTTAACATAACCCTAACAAGATGGGTCTAGACCTAAACTTATTGGGGGATCTTATATTAAAAGATGGGTCTCGAACCATATGTTGTTCCTGAAACAAGTTAGAATTTGTTTCTTAATTCCATCTGAAAGAATGTCAACAAAACTTTCCCAAGTATCAAAAAGTTTCTCGACAAGTGACTCCTTTTGCAGGGTGGTTTCCAGCCAGTCCATCCTGAATATGTGATATAATTTTTCTCTAAAAAGAGATATTGTGGATGGACGTGGCTGAATCCACACCTGAAGGATACTTTTCCTGGCCGCAGCTGAGACTGCCAACATAAGTTTTTTACAACCCCAAGATGCCCTATATCCTGAAGGAAAAATCTCAAAGATAGCCCACTCTGGGGTTAAAGGAAAATATTTAGGAACATCTCAGTGTATGTTACCGCAGGGAAAATTCTAGATTACCTGTTTAATTCTTTAATTAATCCTTCAGGTGTGAGGGATGGGAAATCTTTTGTACATTGGGCCAGTCCTTCAGAAAAGTTATTATATTCAATTACGTGACCCAGAAAATGATAGAACTGTGAAATGGCCCGCTTTTGGGGAGTTATTTCAAATAGAAGCTTATCCAATAGGTTTTCCCAATCCAGTGGTGATAATATTTTTATTTCCCCACTAATATAGTGCTGTACTTGTAGGAAAGCCATGTTAAAGGTGCGTATGAAAGGATGAAAGGGTATTTTAGCAGAGTCTTTGTGTGTCAAGAGCAGGGGGGGTACTTGCAAGGGGTATAATAATCTAGGAAATGTAATCATTTTAATAAAATTCATACGCCCAACATAAGAAAGACACAGGTTCTCCCATCCCTTCAATTCCTCTTCAGCATTATTAATTGTTGCGGATATATTAATTCCATATAATCTATGGATATTTTTTGGTACCCGAATACCGAAATAGGGGATGTCCACTTTGGCCCAACTAAGATTTATATTTGAAGCCCAGGTTGGTTGAGTTCCCTGATTTCCCAGGGCTAGAGCATGAGATTTTTCAAAATTAACTTTAAACCCTGAAATCACTTAAAATTCTTTCAATCTAGCCATAAATGGCATTAGGGACTCCTGTGGATTTGAAATATAAAACATCAGGTCATCCGCAAAAGCTAAAATTTTTATTTCTTCCATCCTAATCCTAATTCCCCTGAGTACTCCCCACTTCTGAAACACTCTGAGCATATGATCCAGTGCAAGATTAAACAAAAGTGGCGATAAGGGGCACCCCTGCCTCGTTCCTCTGGACATACCCACTTTCTTGTTACTTAAGCTATTGATCAATAATGATGTGGATGGGGAATGATAGAAATAGTTTATCAACTGAATAAAATTCATGCCAAAATGGCTACGGCTCAGAATCTCACGAAGATAGGTCCATGACACAGAGTCGAATGCTTTTTGAGCATCTAGACTCGCTAAAACGTTTTCGGAATCCCCAAAAGAGGAAGCAGCCACCGCCGCTATAGCCAGTCTAATCCCCTTTACTGAGTGATCCCAGTTGATGATCGGTGAGAAGGGGAGATAAGATAGACTGAAGCCTATCTGCCATTTTGGCAAGAATCTTGAAATCTAATTTCAAGAGTGTGATGGGATGGGATGATGAAGTTAAAAGGGGATCTTTCAAGGATTTGGGCAGAAGAATTGTATGCACCTTGTTAAAAGAAGGGTAGAAGGATCTCGATCTATGCAAGGTATTATAGAGTTCCAACAAAGTTGGGACTAATTCCACCTGTAGTATTTTATACTATTCGGCCAAAAACCCATCAGGCCCAGGCGCTTTATGTAAACACATACCCTTAATTACTGCTTCCAACTCCCTTTCCGAAATGTCTGAATCTAAAATCTCTCTCTGTTCTGGGGTTAAGACAGGGAGTCATTGTTTCCATCAACTGAGGATCCCGAGTAGTTTCAGAGTAGATTTCAGTATAATACTTATGAAAGGCACGGACTATATCCTCTGACTTTGTTAATAAAGAGTTTTAGGCAATTGGCTGGATCCAGACCTAGTTAAGTGCTTGAACTTACACCTGGGCTAAACCATGTTGATTTCAGGGGGAGTCAAGTTAATTGTATTCTTTGCATGCAGGGATATATCCTTGAGTTGCTTACTGCACACAGATACTGACCAGCATTACTATCACACTGTTCTTTAGACTTGGGATAGGAAACATCACCTCTCAACTCTAATACTGCTTACAACAGATAAAATATGACTCCCCTGCAATCAACATGGTTTAGCGCAGGAGTAACCAAGTTCAAGCACTTAACTAGGTCTGGATCAGGCCCAATATCTTTAATTGCCACTATATGACCCCTGCGTTTTTTCCACTTAGCAATACTAGCTAAAACCTTTCCCACACAATTGCCCGCACGGTAGAATTAGTTTTTTAAGTAGTCTAGCTAAAGTTTTGCTTGGGCAGTAAGATAACTTTCTAATAGTAAGCGAGCATTATGATGTTCTAACAGGTTGGATTCAGTTAGGTTACTTGTGTATGCCTGAAAGCTCTGGGACACTGTTCTTTTAAGAGAGAGGTATTTTTCTCTTGTCCCTTTTGACCCTAGAAACATAACTAATCATATGACCATGCATCACCACCTTGGACACCTCCCAGAAGAGAACTGGATTATTCCAATGTGCTATATTGTTGTCCATATAATCTGACCAGTGGATCCTTAAATACTGTTTAAATTGGTCTGATTGATATAAATGTGTAGGAAATCTCCAATGGCGTGTGCGGTTGCCCATTTGCAGTAATTGAATGGATACTTTTATTAGCGTGTGATCGGACACTGTAATGTCCCCCATGTGAGAATCAGTGACTTGTGTCATAAGAGCATCACTCACTAAAAGGAATCTATCCTCGAGAATGATCTATGGACCCCTGAATGGGACGTGTATGACCTTTCTCCCGGGTGCAATAACCACTATGGATCCACCACTCCCATAGCCGCTCTCAGTCTTTTGTATGGTTCTCAACACAATTGAAATCACCGCCCAGAATCAGGTTGGGATAGTCTTCAGCTATAAAAAAAATTAGAAATCTGTTGTAAGAACTTTCCTTGAGCTGAATTCGAGGTGTATATGTTCATTAAGGTATAAACTGTGTCATTTACCTGAATTGAAACCAATAAGTATCTACCCTCAGGGTCTGGTATGATGTTTAAAATTGAATAATGTAGGTGTTTAGAAATAATTGCCACTCCCCTGACCTTTTTGTTGTACAAGGCTGATAAGCAATCCCCTATCCCGGTGATTGGGGTTGGGGGGATGGCACCTCAATGTAGCATCTGGCTGATTTGGGATCATCAAAAATAATTTTGTGCCCATTTTCTATTATCTTCAGTCTATCTGGGAATAATAGGACAATTTTGGTTCCATTTTCAGCCAGACATTTGCATAGGGGAGATAATTCTCTCCTTTTCTGGGATACAGCCACCGAATAGTCTTGGAAAATCAAGATTTTATAGTCCTCCACCTTTCAATTGTCTGGTACTTCTATAGGCTGCCAATATTTGTTCCTTGGCACGGAAATCCAGGAACCTGGCTATCACCGGGCGTGGCCTTTGGTTGAAATCCCCCCTATCTGGTCCCAGTCTATGGGCTCTCTCAATAATGGGGACATCCATAGTGTCCTGAATACCCAATGCAGATACTAATTATTTGGGGGATGCCAATGAATCTAAGATTGTTCCTTCTGCTTCTATTCTCGAGATCATCAATCTTAGCAGTCAGAGATGTTATTTGTTGTTTTACGCACTCTGACTCATTTTGTAGTACTAGAATAGAATCGGTATTATCACTGGTTTGTTGTTCCAGTGTGTTAATTCTGGGGGTGTTTTTATTAATTTTGGCCACAGAGGAATCTAGAGTAGATTGTAAGGATTCACATTTTTTATCAATGACCGGCAGCAGAGCTTGTAAAATCTCCTGAGCCGTCCCCAAATTTGAGGCTTGCGAAGAGATAGGATTTAGGAAGAACTTGTTTCCCCTTCCAAGAGGTCAGGAGGCAAATTATCATCCTGGGAAGGGGAGGGTTTAGACAAAGTGGGTCTAGATTTGCCCGTACTGGGAAGCTCAGACCGATAATCAAGAGGTTTAGTGGTTTTCCTATAGCAGTATTTGTGCATAACTTTTCAGAGTACCCCCTTTTTTCCCTCCTTCCTTCTTTTCCCTTCGCTTTCTCTCCCCTCCCCTTCTGATTCTTTCTTCTTGTTACCAATTGGTGGTTTCTTACCCCTGAGTTAAAACAAAGCGTGTATTACATCTATATCATTCCCAAGATATCATGAAATCTCGAACACATGTTTAACTAGAAGTAGGATAAACCAACCCACATTAGCACAACAGTATCTGCATCCTAGATATATGAGTTATTCAAGCACAAAACAAAATAAAAATAAAAAAAACACCACAAAACAAAAACAAACAAAAAGGGGAAGGGGGAGGGAACAAACACAATTCCGATCAACTCGTGAGTTCTAGGGATTATATGGAATACCTAATTGTGCATTCGAGCAAATACACGTACAGAATGTACAATTTGAATTTTCCTTATAGTCCCAGCTTGCCAGGGGTGGATTATTAGGATAAACCTTGACAGACTGATGTTCCTAGCGAAGCAGATTATGGTGATGTAACCGCCGTCCTGCAACCCCACTTGGTGTTCCTTGGACTGAATGCTGAAGAGCAATGGTATGTTCTCAAAATAGATGTAAAGAATCCGCAACAATGCTTTTTGTACCAGACTTGAACCCAATGTCCACTGCATAATATAGGATGATGTGTTTATGTTTAACTTGAGCACCGAGGTAACAGAATGTTGCGTATACTTTCTATAGTGGGAAATACTTTTTCCTGCTTCCCCCACGGCTAATCCACCAACCTCTAGGGCCCCGGAAACGTCTCCAATAAGTATGACAGGCAGGACTGCCTTGGTATCCCCACGATATGCTACTATCACTTGATACAATCGGCTCAGGACCAACGAACAGCAGAAATGCAGAAGCAGGTTACGTATACTACTTGCAAAGTGGCACTCTATCCTGAATTCAGTGTGTAATTCCACTAAGAAAGCAAATTAATGCATAATTGAGAAGGATGGGTTGAGGGACCGCGCTGTCTTCTGCAGATAGGAACGCTGCCACTGGGATAAATTGAGGGGATTCCCAAGTAACCCTAGCAATAAAACATAGACAGAAGAACGGGGTATCCCAAGCGCTGGACCTAAAAGGAGCAGGTCCTAATGGTTGAACAATAATATATGGGTATAACAAACTTTTAATGCAACCAACAATAGGGGTATACACATCAAACAAAAATAGCAAACAGTAATATGTACACAAAACACAGTATCACCGTAGAGAATGTGTGGGCTCCACTTCCACAGTACTAACAGAGCATGAGAGAGTCCCAATGTCACAGCTCCAGAAAGAATATGTCAAGTGCTCTAAGTCCAATGTCTGAAAGCCCGACAATAGGATATATAATGCCCAGTTTGAAAGTACTTGGTTAGTTTGGGGATGTCCGGAAACTCCGGCAGTGTCAGTTTGCACGAAACAACAGAGGCAAAAAATAGAGCAGAAGGCAGAAATGTCGCTCCGTCTAGTGCCTGTGAGTACATTCCTAGACGGAGCGACATTTCTGCCTTCTGCTTCCCCCAACAGGGACCCTAAGTTTATTGGTGCTGCAGCGCAACTTACTTTGTAGTGCTTAGCTGATCTGCTATCACCTCCCCGACAGCTGATCAGCTAAGCAATATAAGGTAAGTGGTGCTGCAGGGGTGTCAGAAGAGCTTTTGCAGGTTGTATTTTCTTTAACTTTTCTTTATTAGGAAAGTAAGATGTCCACAGAACATAGCAGGTAACATGTAATATTTTACAATACAGCAGACATCAACACACATATATAACAGAACTTTAAATAGAAGCTAGGTAAGGTAGGGAGCCTCTATAGAAGTGGCAGACTTGAGGGGAGTAAGGATGCGTGTGCAATTGGAGGCTCCGCAAATGGGGGAAGGGGGGGTCAAGTGGGTTGAGGTGGGGCCGCCACCAGGAAGGGGTGAGGGAAAAGACGGCAGGTAGGTGAGGGAAAAGACAGCAGGTAGATGAGTGTGGATAGGGCATATTGGGGGAACTCAAAAGTTGACTGGGGAGCTGGAGTGGGTGGATAGCCAAGGTGACCATATCCGGAGAAAGAGGTCCTCATGCAAGTTGTATTTTCAATGACTGCTGATGAGCTAAGTTACTTTTTTATTTCCTTATTAGTGTCAAACACTGCAATGTTACAGCAATCCATAATAACAATATTACAGTCCACACATGTGAGTGATATATGGTTCATGCAGTGCACATAGACAAGGAACATAAAGAAAACAGGATGTTAATGTTTTACACTATAAACATTCAGTATAGAAGCATGAGCAAATCATGACATTTAGGTTTGGCCGAGAAACTAGCAATACAATATCAGGGTAAAAAAAGATTAATTTGAGGATCTGAGAAGCTAGAGGAAAGCAGTGCCGCCTTGCAACTAAACTAGCTAGAAAACAAGGGGTTGATCACTGGCTAGGCATCTTTTCTCGTACCATATAGCAGGCTCTAGGGCCATGTAAACTTTCATTTTAGTAGTGACAAAGTTTCCATGAAGACTTCCTGAATCTAATGGAACCGCTGAACCTTTTTCTTTATGCAGAAACGTTTCTAACCAATCTTTTTTGAGAACATGGTAGAGTTTTTCTTTAAACAATTTGATGGAGGGAGGTAGCCTATTTATCCAATTAGGAAGGATTGTTTTTTTTGGCCACAGCACTGGGTGTAGGTTGCCGCCTCAAACGGCTTTTTCGAAAGGGCTGTTTTCTACCCAGGTACACCGGAGTGCCTGGGAAATCGATTGCTTCTGCCTCCTTGAGGCAAGCAACGATGAATCCCAGGACAAAGATGGATCTGCGAATGGTAAGTATGTATGCCTTCTTGTAATTTTTACCCTAACAATCCCCTTACATTACTCTAACCCTAGCCCTCATCTCCCCGCAGCCTGACCCTAATGTTCTCCTCGCTGTAGCCTGACCCTAAGACCCCCCCTCCCTACTCCCTATCCCTAAAACTGACCCAAGTACCTTCGGTCCGGTGCTGGCCTGAGGCGGCGATTTTCGATAAATTAATTCATAAAAATGTCACGCTTTTAGTATTTTTGAAATAGAGCAGCTGAAAATAAAGCTTTTTGGATTTGAGATGTCTCAAACTGTCTCGAAAGTTAAAACCATTCTTAAAAGTGTGGCCAGCCACTGTATCAAATGTGCATATCTAGACTGAGCAACAAATTGCCGGAGTCTGGATTTAGATGAGAGATGACTCTTGCAGCTGTAGCAGTATGTATAGCTTTAACCAAATGCTGGCTCTATACAGCTCCTGTATGATGGTCTGTCAACAAATGAGGTAAGATAATTTAAAGTTGGGTAGTCATAATTTTGATCGTTTAAGATCTACATTTAACAAGGGAATTGGGCAATACGAATCAATTTGCAGTAGATCTTTACCTGGTTTGGGAATAAGTGTGGTAAATGCTCTATTAAAAGAGGGGTATGAAGTACGATCTCGCTGTATAGTGTGAAAGATCTCTAACATGCCATTAACTATTTCCTGTAACAGCTTATAATACTCCCTTCAGCAGGTCCTGGAGCCTTATGTGACTGCAGAGCAGAGATAGCTGTGCTAATTTCACCTAAGTTACTTAAAAATACAAAATACAAGACCCGACTAGATCACTCCCGGCCATTGTTTCTACCTTGCAACAATTTGGATCCTTTGCAGGATACCGAGTCAACTTCCAAAAATCAGAACTTCTACCCATTACACTACCTGACAAATTAAAGTCCATGCAACAAATTACTTCATTATTTAAAGTGGCCCAGGAACATATTACCTACTTAGGGATTCAGATACCTGCTACGTTACCACCGCTCTATAAACTAAACTACTCCCAGATTATCCGTGAAATTACTTGATTATTAAATAATTGGAACCACCTGCCCTTTCGCTACTAGGCAGAGTGGCAGTCCTAAAGAGTGCAATTTTCCCCAATATCTCCTAAGTAAGCCAAATGTTGCCTATAGGTATGACTAAAGCAGCCATACAGCTGTGTACATCCTTGTTTTCTAAATTTTTTTGGAAAAAGAAAAATCCAAGAATAGCCATGCGGAAGCTCCAACTGCCAAGGGATAAGGGAGGGCTAGGTGTCCCGGATTTAGCCACATTCACACAAGCAGTATTGTTCCGTTATATATAGCAGATTGGTCCCTACAGAGGGAAATTAATACTAATGCCCGTCTGGAGACAGAATTATTCAAACCCTACTTGGTACAAAAAGGGGACAAAAGCTTTTTTAGGTATATAAATGAAAGGCGAAAAACAAAGGAGGGTATCGTAAGGCTCAAAACGGCAAGTGGAATTCTTATTGAGAGGGAAAGGGCTATGGAACATAATCTTAACAAGTATTTCTGTTCAATATCCACAAAAGAAAGAGAGGGGAAGGGTCCACTTTTGAATGGGAAGACTATTAATACAGTGGGGGCAATTACTACTACTTTTACTGAGGAACAGGTATTAAAGGAACTTTCAAAATTGAAAGTGGATAAATCAATGGGACCAGATGGGATACATCCGAGAATACTAAAAGAGCTTAGAGGGGTGCTGGCAAAACCATTAACTGAATTATTCAATCAGTCACTAATAACTAAGGTAATTCCAGAGGACTGGAAAATAGCAAATGTAGTCCCTCTGCATAAAAGTGGAAGTAGGGAAGAAGCGTCAAACTACCAACCAGTGAGTCTAACATCAGTAGTAGGGAAATTGATGGAAACACTGTTAAAGGAACAAATTGTACAGTATCTTAAA
>WWET01006116.1:60885-76874 GCA_011038615.1 Limnodynastes dumerilii
TTTGTGTGTTGTTGTAACGGGTGACAGGGCATGATGGCACTTGTGGTTCTCCAAGCGCTAGCATGCCCTGTCATCCTTGGGCATGCTGATGATTGTAGCACTACAAGCATCAGCATGCTCTTCAGCGCTAAAAATCCACTAAAACCCAGGAAATACCTGGTGATGTGAAAGGGTCAGACCCGGGAATTTCCCGGATTTTTGGTGGACTTATAACGCGGTTTTGAAAATGACACGGCACTGCTCCCAGAAAAGACCCGGGTACTAAATACCGGGCTTTTCTGGGAGGGTGATGTGAAAGCGGTATTACATTGTTATTTAGACTTGGGCTTGTAAACATCACCTCTCATCTCTAATACTGTTTGCAGCAGATGAAATAGGACTCCACTGAAATCAACATGGTTTTGCCCAGGAGTAACTTTCCTCTCTTATTTTTAATCTCTGAATCTGGTCCATGGTCTTACTTATACTATTTAGTCAATCAGCTGTCAAGGACATGACAGCTGAGAAGGTAAAGAAACTGCTATACAGGAAGAACAGTTCAGTTGACCGCCTGTGCCTTTGAGGAAGTACAAGTACAACCAATACTAAAGGACTTAATGAAAGGGGGAGCAAATGCCCTCCAAGGTAGTGTGTTAGTTCGAGGCTGGGGATGAATGATTTGAAAGTTTTCCCATAAATGTGTATTTTATTTCTGCCTTTACTGGCACACGTTAATGGCATTTAGTATTCTAAAATGTATCATCAGATCATACAAGAAGGGTATAAATAAAACTGACGGTAAAACATACATGAGCTTTTTTTTTTACTAATGTTCAAGGGTCTATTTTGTAATAAGTTGTATAAGCCTAAATAACATTGATAATACGCAACAGGATTATATAATTTAAAGCATATAAAATATTACAGTAAAAGAACCCTTATTATATTATGTTATTTGTTAGAATATTTAAGATTTTAAGGTTGTCTAATCTTATTATGTTGCAATTAGTATAATGAAAAATGCCACCTTTGTTTATCTGTATCCTGTGACTACATCATAAGAAACATTCTGCCTTCTTGATGACAGATACCACATTGCCATCTAGTGTGGCATTTAATTAATTTGTTATACCACAGATATATAACTATCCAAAGCTTAATTCTGGAACAAGAAGACAAAAAATCCTTTGTGATGGTTTGAAGCTCAGTTGTGGTTTGTGGGTTTCCTCTTATAAGCAGTCTGCAATTTATTTCTGACATAGAATTAGCTTGTCTGACTTCAGATGCTTTTACATAAAGAGCCATCCAAAAAAAAAAAACAAAAACCTGGGGCCTCATTTACTAAGGTCGAATTGAGTAAAATCGCCAGAGATTGCAGTAGTTTACCAGCATTTTGAAATCGCTGGATTTACTAAAGGAAAATCTCCACAAACTCGTGAGAGATGAGTGGAGATTTAAATCGCCGGTGTTTAAATCTCTCCAGCGATTTTTGGCATGAGTGACATACAAATCTCTGGATTTACTAAGGGGGAGATTTAGTAAATCGACAGAGATTTGCTGTCAACTCTCCCGAGATTAATTCTCATGGAGGTGAGTGTCGATTTCAAAGACATTGGCACACACTTTGCTTGAATAAGCCCCCATCACCTGTGAATTTTTTTTTTAAAAGTGTAAAAAAACCAAAAAAAAATGGCTACTGCAGCAACACTTCACCCGTGGCATGCAGCTGCCTATAGTACTATAACTGAAAGCATGCCCATGTATTGCAGGGCATGCTTAGTGTTATAGTACTATAAGCGACAGCATGCCAAGGGTTAATGGCATGCTGGCGGCTGCATAATGAGTCCGTTACGGTGTAAAATTTAAAAAACAATCACCGTACACTACCAATCCCCATTAAATGAGCTATGTTCCTTTTTCAACCATTTACCGTGTCCTCCAAACCTATTAATAATATAAAATGCCCACTTAGGTCCCTAACTACTTCAGCATCCATCACCTTAGGTCCCTTACTAATTAACCCTACGTTCCTATATGTCCCATAATAATTAATAATCTGGTCCCAGTACCTCCCACCCCAGTACTCCCATCATGTGAGTTCAGCCCCCCTCCCCCCCTGGTACTCCCATCATATGCCTCCAGCACCTCCTACCCCAGTACTCCCATCATGTGCCCCCAGGCCCCATTCCCCAGTACTCCAATCATATGTGCCTCCAGCCCCATTCCCCGGTACTCCCATCATATGTGCCTCCAGCCCCATCCCCCAGTACTCCTATCGGACCTGATCCAGAATAACACCCGCCGTCGCTAGAACAGCGGGCGTAAGATCGGCTTTCGAGCCGATCTGCGCATGCGCCAGGCAGATGTTGCCCGACGTTGCTACAGCAACGCCCGATCGTGGATCAGGCGTCCGTAGCAGCGCCGTAGGGACGCTGGAGGGGACGTCCTCCAACGTCCCTACGTTAAGGTTAGTGCAGGTGGGCGGGGGGAGGTAGGTAAATGAGGTTAGGAGGGCGGGCTAAGCGGCCATACGCTCCTGTGCGAGCATATGGCCCCTTCCTTACGCCAGCTGAAGTTAGGGTAGCCTTCAGCTGGCGTAAGGAATGGGACATACGCCCGCACAGGGGGAGTGTCATGGTAAGTAAACGCTGATACGCTGTGCTTTAGTAAGCACAGCGCATCGGCGTAGGTCTGGATCAGGCCCATCATGCCAGCACCTCCCCCACTCCCAAGGTGCCTCCAGCCCCATCTCTCAAGCTTCAGCCCCCCTCCCTAGGTTTTCTTACATTACCTTGTGTTGTGTCCTTTGAGACTGCGGCTTAGAATTCTAGTGCCGCTATGGCCGAGAGGTAGCGGCTAAATCCCCTTCAGCAGAAGAACCTTCTGACATCACCAGGTCATGTGACTGCAGCAGTCACATTGTGCAGAGTTCCTGTCTCCTGTGTGCTGTGGAGGGAGCTGCAGTCTGGAGGCTGGAAAACTACTTGGTGTTGGAAAAAGATAGGTGATGGGATGGTGAGGGGGCATTAAGGGTGCCTGGGAGATAGTTGCATGTGATTAAAGCATGTGGGGACAGGGGGTGTTATGTGTGACTGAAGCATGTGGGCACAGGGGGTGTTATGTGTGATTAAAGCATGTGGACAAAGGGGGTGGTATGTGTGACTGAAGTATGTGGACACAGGGGGTTATGTGTGACTGAAGCATGTGGGCACAGGGGGTTATGTGCGGTTAAAGCATGTGGGCACAGGGGGGTAATGTGTGGTTAAAGCATGTGGGCACAGGGGGTTAATGTGTGGTTAAAGCATGTGGGTACAGGGGTTGTGTGGTGAAAGCATGTGGGCACAGGGGGGTTATGTATGGTTAAAGTATGTGGGCACAGGGGAGTTATGTGTGACTGAAGCATGTGGTCACAGGGGGGTTATGTGTGTCTGAAGCATGTGGGCAAAGGGGGTGTTATGTGTGACTGAAATATGTGGGCACAGGGAGTTATGTGTGACTGAACCATGTGGGCACAGGGGGTTATGTGTGACTGAAGCATGTGAGCACAGGGGGTTATGTGTGACTGAAGCATGTGGGCACAGGGAGTTATGTGTGACTGAAGCATGTAGGCACAGGGAGTTATGTGTGACTGAAGCATGGGGCACAGAGAGTTGCATGTGATTAAAGCATGTGGGCACAGGTAGTTATGTGTGACTGAAGCATGTGGGCACAGGTGGTTATGTATGGTTGAAGCATGTGGCACAGGGGGGTTATGTGTGTCTGAAGCATGTGGGCACAGGGGGGTTATGTGTGTCTGAACATGTGGGCACAGGGGGTTAATGTGTGACTGAACCATGTGGGCACAGGGGGTTAATGTGTGGTTAAGCATGTGGACACAGGGGGTTAATGTGTGGTTAAAGCATGTGGGCACAGGGGGTTAATGTGTGATTAAAGCATGTGGGCACAGGGGGGTTATGTGTGAGTGAAGCATGTGGGCACAGGGAGTTAATGTGTGGTTAAAGCATGTGGGCACAGGGGGTTAATATGTGACTGAAGCGTGTGGGCACAGGGAGTTATGTGTGACTGAAATATGTGGGCACAGGGAGTTATGTGTGACTGAAGCATGTGGGCACAGGGGTTAATATGTGGTTAAAGCATGTGGGCACAGGGGGTTTATGTGTGGCTAAAGCATGTGGGCACAGGGGTTAATGTGTGGTTAAAGCATGTGGGCACAGGGGGTTTGTGTGGCTAAAGCATGTGGGCACAGGGAGGCATGTGTGGTTGTAGAGAAAAGTATTTATTTCACCTATACAACGCTAACTCTTATTTTTTCTTGCCAGGTTACCTCCTCTCACGATTACAGCCCTTCTTGAAAGCTGTCACTGGACCTCTTCAGCACAATGGGGTAGATGCAGAAGTACGTACGTCAGGGGTATTACGTACACCGCGTGTGTAATTCCTCTGTAGTCTTCCTTGTGAGTATGCGCACAAAGTTCTTACGATTGCATGCCGTCAGGCGTACATAACTTTGATATGTACGCCGACCGTTACGAAAAAGGGACCAGCTTACAAATTACGATGGTTGTATCTCTGCCACATAGGCGGAGATAGCCATTTAAATTAGTTGGGGCGGGAGAAGCCCCTGTACGACCGTCTGTGGCCGTAAGGCCACAGACCTGTTTGTAATATGTAAGGTAGGAATCTGGACATATAAGTGTCTAGATTTCCTACGGAGTGCGGGAAGTGCACGTAATGCGTGCGTGGGTCTGGATCTGCCTCAATGTCTGTCAAGCATCACCCCATGGGTCTTCTTTTTCAAAGCAGTTATTCATCAAGCAATGAATTAAAGTTTTAAAATGCAATAAATAATACTGCTTGTTTAATTTTTTTCTACTCCTAAATTTGCTGTGTATGTACAGTATATATAGCGTTGTGTCTACAAATAAAAAATTATATATGGTGTGCGTGCCCTTTCTATTCGTCCCATTCAATAACAATGAAATACGGTCAGTAAAGATGGAGTTCAAGCTGTCTGTATGAATAGTTTGCACCAGGTCTTCTTTCTGACATGTCTTACCCTTTTAATGCCAACAAATTTTTGTGATGTTAGGTGCTGTTAACCATAAACAGAAAGAATGGGTGCCTAATAGTGTAATACACTTTATTCATTCAAAAGGATTACCAGCATGTAGAAATTCCAGATATCAACTTTGTATTTCAGCATAACACAATCACTAAAGACAGCAAAAGCTTAGCATTAGTTTTTAGTCCAAATCGCCCAAACTCCCGTGACTTTGCAGGCGATTTTGCAATCACCGTATTCACTAAAGGCAAAGTCCCGGGACTTGAGAGTTTGGCCAAATTGTCAAGGCAAATATCATCGGACAGAAATTGTCCAGATGTTTGCCATATATCATATACAAATTGTCTTATTCACTAAAGGCGATTTGTCTAAATCTCCTTTAGTGCGACGTAAAATCCCTGAAGAACAAATCGCCTGCTGTGTGAGGTGCTTTCAATGAAAGCACCTCACACATAACCTGAAAAACATGTCAATCTATTTGACGTGTTTTTTACTGGGTGCGAAATCCAAGCGCAGCATGCTTTAAAGCCTTAGCCATGCTATGCTGATAGAACTACAAGGCTCAGCATTGCTTAGCAATGTAGTAATATCAGCATCAGCATGGTAAGCGTTCTAAACATGCTGCGCTCTGTGTCGTGCATGAAACACAATACAGTGTGCACAAAACATACAGTAATACATTAATATACGTGTGTATGTAAAATAAACATTTACACTGCCTAATAATGCCCCCTAATGTGTGAACCGGTGGCCACCGTTTATTATAATAAATGTGTATTAATGTCCTCTCTTCAGAAGAGGCAGCTCCTCGGCCTCTTCTGGAGTTGCTCCGACGACAGCCTCCTTCCTCTTCTTCCGCGTCGCTCCTACTGACCATTCGGTCACTAGGGGGCAGCCTTTTATAACAATGATGACGTAATTTACATTAGGGGGCTCTAGTGAGCGCTCTAGTATTTCTGACGTCATCATTAATATAAAAGGCTGCCCCCTAGTAACCGAAAGGCCATTAGGAGTGGCGCGGAAGAAGGCTGTCATTGAGGCAAGTCCAGAAGAGGCCGAGGAGCTGAAGAGATGACCAGAGCTGCATCTTCTATCAACCGGAGAAGATTCTACAAGCAACTGCAGAAGATTCTCTGCCAAGAAGAAACCACAAGCAACTCGTCCCAAGAATGATGACACCAAAACGGTGAGTGTGAAAATGTTTCATTTAATTTCTACAACACACACTACATTACTACACATTTATTATAAAACACGGTGGCCACCGGAGGTAAGTTCACACAGGGGGCATTATTAGGCAGCGTAAATGTTTATTTTATCAGTGCAGCATATGTGAGCCTTTCAACCATGCTGCGCTTGGGTTTTTTTTGTTTTTTTTTTTTACACGGCGGCAGCGATTTTTTAAACAGCAAATCGCTGTGCTTTTCTATAGAAAAGCACAGCGATTTACCCCTTGCTAAAGTGACGCTTATTGATGGTGATTAAAAATCACCTAAGAAAAATGCCCCATAATGAATACCGTGATTTTTGAAAAAAAAAATTTCCGACTCACAAAATAAACAGCTGGGCTTTTAACAGTGCAGTACAGGGAATACAGGGCTCCTACGGGAGCCCTGTAGGACCAAACCTGTTACCTGTTGTATTACCTGTACCGCACCACGTGACCGCAGATGGGGAGACGCAGCAGCAGGAGGAGGACGCAGCAGCAGAGCGCCGCGGAGGAAGGGAAAACACTTTAAAGGTAAGTAACTGAAGGGGCTGGAAATAATTGGCAGAAAATGGAGGCTGGGCATAAGGGGCAGACAACGGAGGCTGGAAATAAGGAGCAGCTAATGGAGGCTGGAAATAAGGGGCAGACAACGGAGGCTGAAAATAAGCAGATAATGGAGGCTGGACATAAGGGGCAGACAACGGAGGCTGGACATAAGGGGCAGATAATAGAGGCTGGAAATAAGGAGCAGATAATGGAGGCTGGAAATAAGGAGCAGATAATGGAAGCTGGACCTAAGGGGCAGATAATGGAGGCTAGACATAAGGGGCAGATAATGGAGGCTGGACATTAAAAGGGGTAGATAATGGAGGCTGGACAAAGCGGAAGATAATGGAGGCTGAACATTATAAGGGGCAGACAATGGAGGCTGGACATTACAAGGGGCACACATGGAGGCTGGACATTAAAAGGGGCAGACAAATGAGGCTGGACATTAAAAGGGGCAGACAATGAAAGGTTGAATTAAAAGGGGCAGACATGGAGGCTGGACATTACAAGGGGCTCAATTTTAAAAAAAAATTATAAGGGGGCTGTAAAAAAGACTGAAACTTATGAGGGGGCTGCAATAGTTACAAAGTTACATAGTTGATGAGGTTGAAAAAGGACAACAGTCCATCAAGTTCAACCTATTTTGGATCTCCTGCGATCCCTATCTTTATATTTGAAGTTAATCCATATGAAGCAGCCTCCAAACTGTTGCAATTATAAAATATAAATACATTTCTGCTTGTCTCCAATACTGTCCTTTATTTAAATTTAAATTTGCGGTCCTGGTAGCCCTGGATGTCCTTTTCTGCAAAAAATTTATCTAATCCTTTCTTAAACATATCAACTGAAACTGCCATCACAACCTTTTCTGGCAGTGAATTCCACATCCTGACTGCCCTTACCGTGAAGAACCCTTTCCTATGCTGGTTGTGAAACTTCCTTTCCTCTAACCTTAGTGGGTGTCCTGTGTACAGTCCTTGGGGTAAAAAGTTCCTTTGAAAGTTCTCTGTATTGACCCATGATGTATTTGTATATATTGATCATATCTCCTCTTAGACGCCTCTTTTCTAAAGTAAACATGTCTAAACTGGCTAGCCTTTCCTCATAGTTCAATGACTCCATACCCTTTATCAATTAAGGTCTGAATAAACCATAATGTTCTATCTTTAAAATAAAAGTCAGAGAATTAGTTACATACAGATATAGGATAAGCCAGCAGCCACTTACAAGGCTTCTCTGTTTGGTGGTAACTCTAAAACAAAGTCCCAACTTTGGGTCATATATCATGTGTTTTAAATTGAGAACTCATCCCTGGCAGAGGTCCCCAGGTCTCCAAAACAGTCACTCTGAGACAGCACTCCCTCTCAGCTACTAACCTATATATATATATATATACAGGTTACAGTTCGTAAACCGCATTTTGCAAAAGGATATCTTTATAGTACGTTTGGGCCACCAAACAAGAAGTGGTTGAGCATCGTTTGGGATGAACTCTAGAGAACACAACTTTTGCATAGGCTGATGTTTTGTTTTTTTTAGCAAATTTAGCACTTATGTTTCATCTTTGATACTGTCTCTGTCTCCTGATTGCCTTTTGGATGTGACCACCGTGCCTTAAGTATCGTTGACCATTGATGACCATTGTTGTCTGATGTCATTTGAATTATATGCCACTGCTGCTTGGAATTACAGTTATAAGTGGATCATGTTGGACATTGTGATTGTGCATTTTGTATCGGGCCATTAATGCTGTTTCTACATTGGACATCAGTGTTACATCCATACCAGGAGCCCTGTCAGGCTGCAATTATTTTTCTATTATTTTTTGTATTTGCACTGTGCACTTTTTTGTATTTTGCACCTTTCTGAGTGACTTGCTGGCGGGGTGCCATCCTGGCTAAGGGGTATATACACCCCTGCACCTCAACATCATGAAATGTCACTGAAGCAGACACTGACACTTACAATCAACCTGATTGTGAATTGGTTTTGTGTGTTTGGGAGTTTTTAGTTTTTTTGTTTTTTTTTTAAACCCACACTTGTCCATATACATGCCACTATCATAAACAGATCTAACGCGCACGAAATACAAGCGATTACCATTCCGCTCAGCTGCAATCAGGAGTTGGAACTACAAATCCCGGCGCTCTTAGGTTTGCGCATGCGTACTTAGTGTAATCGCGTTGTGTTAAAAAGCCCTGAATTGCCGCGGCTGCGGTGTAGGAGATGGTGAGGCAGATTGATCTGTGGTGCAGTAGCAGCTCATAGCCGTCATGTCCTCCGAAACAGAGTATTCTCGGCGCAGGAGGTATACACATGACACCTTTGGTAAGACTAGCGTCTATTCATTGCATTGCTGTTTTTTCTTTGAATGATGCTTGCATTACAGTAACAATGTTCATTATGTATTGGTGAAAGGATTGTAGCCCGCTAGAATGTTACACCTGTTCTTAAGTGGAGGCTTTTTGTAGTTACCAGGACTTCTGTTCCGTGCTGTCACTTGTAGTTCTACAGCAGTTCGTAAACCGCATTTTGCAAAAGGATATCTTTATAGTACGTTTGGGCCACCAAACAAGAAGTGGTTGAGCATCGTTTGGGATGAACTCTAGAGAACACAACTTTTGCATAGGCTGATGGTTTTTTTTTTTAGCAAATTGCATTGCAGGAGACCCCCATGTGAAAGAAATAATTGGCTAGGGCATACTTTCTGCCATAACTACTGACTTGTTTATTTTTTTTGCTTTACATTTTGCATTGTCTCCATGTACTTTAAGGTTTATTTTCTTTTTAATTATCTGCTGTAAACTACTTCATTCTTCCTCTTTCTGGGCATCAGCTTGCTTTATTCACTCTTGTCCTGTTTCTTTTGTGTACTACACAAACGGCTGCCAATTAGTGTTTCATTTGGAGATTTTTTTTTAATTAACACATTTTTTTTTCTGTGAGCTGCATATTTGTATTTTGTTGTTTCAGAGTAGATGTTGTATTTCTCTTTTCCAGAATAGGCCCACCCAATATACCTGTGGAGTGTTAGCCAAGAGTTGAGTAAAGGATACTACCTTAGGATTTCTGTGCTGCCCCTGCCTAAAATGGGGATTGCTCCAAAATATGGATTGTGTGTAATGGCTGAAACATGCCGTAACTGCAGCATTTAAATATATCCCACCTAGTGTACTCGATGTATACTTCCTGCCCTGTCATCAAATGTGATGAGTATTTTTGCACCTCCAAAAAATGTAAAACACACATTGAAGGCTAGGCGAGTTTAGAGATTTCTGTATACAGATCCTAGACTGGAATTGTCTCATGAAAACTACATCTAATACTACTTTAAAATTGCCACCCTGGCAATATCCCGGGTTCAAAAATTTGCGTTATTGCCGTGTCCCAACTCCTCAAATTTTTTTCTTTTTTTTTCCCACTGGGCGATATCCCATGTTTTTGAATACGGGTCTTCCCTGTGAGTCATCAATTTGAGGATTCATGTCCCTAATCTTCCCCAATCACTATCCTTAGGTGGACCCAGGTTAAAAAACCCACGGGTCTCACCTTTCACATGGACGACTCCCCAAATCAGACCCGGAAATAACCTTGCTTTTCACCTGTGTCCTTAGAACCACTTCGAGGCAGTGGGACCCTTTCACGCTGAGCCTTGACCTGGGTTGTTGGCGCTTTACCTGGAAATACCCTGGGTTTTTGGTGCGATGTGAAGTGGGTTTTAACAGAAATAAAAAATTCTGATCCTAAGGAACAACACAAGTGCTCTGAACATTCTCTACAGAAAAAGCAAAATCCATGTCAATTAATTCTTAGACTTGTTTAGTGATAAATAACTTGCATATATGAAATTTAAGCCTCTAAACATGTAGGGCTGGATCCAGACTTAAGAATGAGCATGAAGTTAAGTGCATAAAGTTACTCCTGGGCTAAACAATGTTGATTTCAGGGGGAGTCAAGTTAATTGTTTTCTTGTCATGCAGGGATATTTAATCTCTCATTTCTAATATTGTTTGCAACGGGTGTGATTTTCGAATCAGCCGTTTCGGCTGGGATTTCGATTGCATATGCCTCTATGAGGCATAGCAATCAATTAACGGAGCACCGAAAGCTCTGTGCTCTGAAATGGTAAGTAAAAATAGTCCCCCGCTCCTTTCCCTAATTCTGACCCTAACCCTCCCTCCCCTGCAGCCTGACCCTCCCTCCCCTGCAGCCTGACCCTAACCCTCCCTACCCCACACACATAGTTTACTCACCTGTTCCTTGGTCCGGCGATATCAGCGGCGGAGGGATATCGCCGTTACCGAAGGCGAATGGGTGAAGTATGCCAAATGGCATACTCACCCATTCTAAAAAAAAATAGGAACTCTGCTTTATTCGAAATTGGGACATCCGAAAAGGAACTTTCAGATGTCCCAATTTTGGAAAGCAGAGTTTCTTAGCGGAGAGAGACAACAGTTTGCAAAAGATGAAATAGGACTCCCCTGAAATCAACATGGTTTAGCCCAGGAGTAACTTTCCTCTCTTAGGACCTGATTCACACTTAAGAATCTTCTTAAAATAAGAACTTAGTCACTCCTGGGCAAAACCATGTTGTTTTCGGGGGGGAGTCAAGTTAATTGTATTCTTTGCATGCAGGAATAAATCTTTGAATTACTTACTGAAAACAGATACTGACCAGCTTTACTATTACACTGTTATTTAGACTTGGGCTGGGAAATATCACCTCTCAACACTAATACTGTTTGCAACATATGAAATATGACTCCCCTGCAATCAACATGGTTTAGCCCAGGGGTGACTTTAAGTTCTTATTTTAAGAAGATTCTTAAGTGTGAATCAGGTCCTAAATTGCAAGCTCCTTCTCAAGTCTGGATCCAGCCCATAGTAATTATTAGGGAAATATTAATCTCGCTACTTAGGAATTTCTGTCTGCATATATACAGATAATTGTTTTCGAATAGGACGAGCTCCCAGTGCCAAATAATGCTTCCAAAGTATATAATAGATATTTTTGTGTTGTGTAGACCTGTGTGTTTGTACAAACTCACATAAAAATGAATTATTCTACTAAGGACTCGACTAGTTTTAGTTTTTGATTATTGGGGATATGTACAGAAAGCATACATAGGGGCAGCACTCCTAAATCTTATGTATATATGTATTTTTGACATCTTTCACCAAATTAGAAGTATTTTATTTAAAGAAGCATCTAGGTCAGTCCCTATCACAACTTTGTTTACTTGGTGTTGCCATCCTGTCATCAGACTTGGAATTTTACATGGCTTACAGTAATTGATATCTATGCTAATGTTATACAAGACACATGACTTCTTATCTGGTCTATTTTTCAAATGCAGAACCAGTTGATTATTAGTCTGTATTGCTAATGTTCCTTGCAGGGGCTTTCAATTAACTAAAATTAATTGTGTTTCTAAGTGCTGAACAATAGGAGGTTATATCACACTTTTAACACTTTTTTTTTTTTTTTGATTTATGTAAAGCATTCACCCACTGCTGTTGCTTTACTAATGAAATTTGTGTGTTTGCTGTATAGCTATATAAGCAATAATGCAGTTCACTCTTGCCAAACATCTTGGTGAACCTATTCTGCTTACTGAGTTCATAGTAACGTTATATACTGGTTTAGAAGTATTGAACAGGATTTTTTTTTAAAGAAAATGGTAAAGCTGAATTCTTTCTTTTGCAGATTTCCCACGTGACTTTGATCACCGAACTGATGCCCACCACCGAAGGGGTTCCCTCTGTGACAGACACTGTGCTTTGCTTAACCAAAATGATTTTGTAGAAACTCATTCTGGATCCCACCAGCATAGTCTACTGACCCCGAGACTGTTGCCTGGTAAGAATGGGGGATATTAAGTGATATAGCTTTTTTTTATTGTAATTTTCCTTTTGTATCCAAATTAATAGTGCATCAAAGCACAGTGTAAAAGTTGTGCAACAACGCTTTCAGATCGCCACCCTGGCAATAACCCAAGTTTTTCAACCTGGGTTATAGCTGGGGCTTTCTGGTGAATTTTTTTTTTTAAAAAACCCTTAGAATGCCTTAAAATACTGCAAGGTAGACCTGGGAAATTCTGGGTTCCAGGTCTGCCCTGACATTGGGAAGGGGCTGAACATGGCTCCCGGGGAGGGACCTGTTTACTGTTGCATAGCAAAAAAAACCTGGGTCAGCACCTTTCACATTGCCACTGGACATGGGGAAAACCCCTTTCTTTTTTTCCCGTGTCTGAGTCCTGGGTTATTAGACCTGGGAAACAGGACCCAGATACCTTTCAGATCACCACCAAAAACCTGGGTTCCCGAGTTTTTGGCCATGATCTGAAAGGGTTATAAGTAACGGAAATCGTGGCTTAATTTCTATAAAATATTTTCCCCACTCAGTTGTTTAAAATTTTTAATTGTAGTGCAATCAATTTTTTTGCAAGTGAATAGATATTTGGAGCAATGAGAATACCTTGAACATTATACACATATGTACACATATGTTCTGTGCATGCATCTATTCTATCCAAGCTTAAAAGAAATGATTTTTCCAACAGGATATCTGGGTTGTTCTCTCAAGTGATCATTACGTCGTGTTACAGTGTATAGTATAGGTCTGCCAACACACTGTGTACCAAAACAGACTTCCAAACATTTTATGCTTGCACATATTGGAAAAAGTTCAGTTTTAAAGATCAGATACCGCACTCGGAAATATAGAGAAAATCCCCCTACTGTTGTAAACGTTTATTAGATAATATTAAGGGAGTAAATGAGAGGAGGTGAGACTAGTCAAAATTGAAATAGATTTTTATATATATTCTATTTAGCCACCTCCTCTGGTGCTACCATTCCCTAGTAGATCAACATGCACCAAAAAAAAAAAGAGAAAAAGACAGGGAATATAAGGTGCACTCTAGCTCCCTTTTTAAACAATGGCAGTATATTTATAAAATCTCAAATTTTATTGCATATAAATTAAAACTTAAATAAATCTGTAACCACTGTAAGTTAATCTGAGCGTATGTTACAACTAATAGAGGGGTTTATAGTAAACACAAAGGCAGCCGATGCCAGCGAAATATAAAAACGAAAAATTAATTGTGAAATGACAAGACAATAAGTGATTAAAACCAAGAGGGAATCCTGAGGTAGGTGTCAATGATTGCTATAAGGTACAAAATCTATAATCAAAGTGAACCCAGCTGTTAGATGTAACGCTGTTGCTAATAGCTATGTCATTCTCATAGTTGCATGGCTCACATATTTAGTGGCAGTGGAATATATAGGGCAAATATGACATATATATACATATAATGCCAAAATGGAATTAAATTGCTGTGCTGGATGATAGGTCCTCAAAAGTGGAAAATCACCCACTTTAATAATTAAATAGTAGCCACCTAATATTATTACCAGCAACAGTATTAAATAATAGCCACCCAATATAATTGCCAGCAACAGTACAATGTATGCCAGTGTAGTGGAATAGCGATATTATGGCTAATAGTAAGTGCCAATCAAAGGGGCACAATAAATATATAGTAATAGATGATGCTGACAAGTGCCAAATACAACAGCACTGACAGCCTGGGCATGGAAACGATTTTAAGCTAAAAAGAATAAGCGCTGAAAGCAGCAGAATAGAAGGTGCACACTAGCTACAGGATCCCCTCGTGCACAACGCCACCATGCAACTATGAGAATGACATAGCTATTAGCAACAGCGTTACATCTAACAGCTGGGTTCACTTTGATTATAGATTTTGTACCTTATAGCAATCATTGACACCTACCTCAGGATTCCCTCTTGGTTTTAATCACTTATTGTCTTGTCATTTCACAATTAATTTTTCGTTTTTATATTTCGCTGGCATCGGCTGCCTTTGTGTTTACTATAAACCCCTCTATTAGTTGTAACATACGCTCAGATTAACTTACAGTGGTTACAGATTTATTTAAGTTTTAATTTATATACAATAAAATTTGAGATTTTATAAATATACTGCCATTGTTTAAAAAGGGAGCTAGAGTGCACCTTATATTCCCTGTCTT
This sequence comes from Limnodynastes dumerilii, assembly GCA_011038615.1. Classification (NCBI taxonomy): domain Eukaryota; kingdom Metazoa; phylum Chordata; class Amphibia; order Anura; family Limnodynastidae; genus Limnodynastes; species Limnodynastes dumerilii. The sequence continues at coordinate 75,747 of WWET01006116.1, forward strand.
TTTCTCTTTTTTTTTTTTTGGTACATATTGGAAAAATGAAGGTAGGGTATGGCTATTGGAAGTCTGACACAAGTGGTTAGCGGAGATATTATGGATCCTTACTCGTCCTGTAATCACAGATCCACACATGTAGAAATATGAAGTTTCAATCTGGTTCCATGTGTTTATTAAATGTCTGTGACTTAAAGTTTTTTACATGGAAACTTATTAGAAGATTATTTTTTGAAGGGTCAGCCTCAACCCCATCATGTTGTCCTCATCACTCAGAAGAAATTTGTGATCTCTGTCTTGTTAAAACCACCATAACTGCTGAGAATGAGGTGGAAGCGCTTAAATTATCTAACAACTATAAGGTGAGATATTTACTAATGAATGTAAGGGATTTTTTTGTAATGGCTTTTTCAAATAGCTTGGATAAATTAGAAATGTAGGGTAACTACTACACCTTTTGTTCCTTAGTAATGCCAACAATTTCTAAATAAAATTGTGTTCCTGTATAAAGAAAAAAGTTAGTTATATATCCTCAATACACTAACAATATTTACAAGGTATTTATGCTTTTGTTGCCTTTTCTGGCAATCGTAACCTCATAGACGTATCTTATTTATGCTTTTTAACTCTTTTTTTTAGCTGTCCAATGTAGAATTAGGTGGCATTGTTTTACTCTTGAACCTCAGCAGCTCCTCTACAACCTAGAAAATAGAAAATTAAGTTGGAGGGGGGGCGTTTTTTGTTTGTTTATTTTGTTAAATAAAATTTCTCTCACTCATATGGGGACACTGCGACCATGGGTTGGTAGAGGCACACTGGAGCTGGGCATAGTTCAAAATACTGTTGAGGTAAGCTCCTCCCTTCTCCCTTGGGCACTTTTTTGGAAGCTGCTTACAGCTTCTAACTTATTTTTATTTCTATTTTTTATTTTTAACTTTTCAGTTTTTTAAAGGACTGTTCCTTTAAATCAGCGCCCGCTGTGTGGGAGAGCTGGTGCTGTAGCTGCAGTGCCGTCTCTCTCACTGTCAGAACGGGGAATTAGGACCTGGACCCCCCTTACTGATAGCTGGGGGTCCAAGGAGTATCTCTAACAAAAAAAAAGGGGGCTCCTTACTGAGTATAGGAGTCACTGGATCC